>RJWH01000731.1:31502-208146 GCA_004363575.1 Solenodon paradoxus | reverse complement strand
TATCTTGGTTGTTTCTCCCAACCCCAGGTCTTGGTTCTGGGTCCTTGGGATGTATGTGGACTGCATCCGGTGGCCTGGCTACCAGGGTGTGCCAGATTATAAAAAGTTTTTGAGAAATTGTTTTATTTACGGTTGTATCTTCTTTAGCAGCTACTGTATGACTCTGCCCATAGTAGATACTTCAAGATTTTGAGCTTTTTCTATATTTGAAATGGTAGAAGATTTATTATTCTTTTCCCCTTGAATACCTTGCTGCTTTCTAAATTCCTAGATTTAGTTCTGATATTCAGTAACCTGTAATAATTTTGTTTCTTTGCTTACATAAGAATTCAGATTGTGTGTGCAGAAGTAAATCCTCTGAACTAGTGAGTGGAACTAGCCAACTTTCAAACATCTGCACGCCAATTTGAGTGTATTGTTCTCTGTACATCTTCATATTCTTTTTTAAGGAAAGGTACAGACAGGAATTAAAGTGAGTAGACAGGCAGGCAGGAAGAGAGAGGAGGAAGAAACATTATTTTATTTTGTGTAGTTGTTCACACAGGTTGTTCCGCCTGGAACTAGTACTCAAACCCAGGGGTGTGTGACCTATGCTCCTTTGGAAGTGATTAACTTAACTGCTGTGTCACCAGGGTGTGCCTGATATCATCATATTCTTAACACATGACAAATAGTTGGTTTATTTTGATGAAAAAAGTGACCTTGGCCTTAAAACCAAATTTTAATTCCTGTAATGGGAGTGAAGTATTGGGAAAAGTTCTAAAACTATGGTGCTTAACAGAAGCTTTGGTGTGAAGCTTTGCTGTTGATTTTATATCTCTTCTTGATGTTGAGAATATAATTTCTCTTGTTCTAGGCTAGTGTTTTTCAAAATAGGAGTCACGAAATTAGTTTATTATGATCAGCATTTAAAAATATAAAATATCAACATGTATGACATGGAATAAAGAAACGTTTTATTTCCTAATGCCTTTGTTTCAGGATCACATGTACTAACACAAAATATCTGTGGTAGGTTAAAGTTTTACAAAGGTTAGAAACCTAATACTCAAGGCTATGTCTATGTCTTTTTGGCTCCATATGCCCATGTTATGCTGTAAGCTATAGACCTTATCAGTCTTGTTTTATGTAGAGATGAATACCAATCCTTTAACTTTCTTCACAGGTGGGAGTTCTCCCCACTCTAGTCCTTGACTTCTCTAGTGAGACTGACTTGACCCTCCGCTTGTCTCAACCAGAGCACTTTTGTATTCACTATCTTGTGCAAATTGAATTTAGGACTATTACTTTCTGATTGCACACAGAGCCTGGTAGACCTGAATTAATGCTCTGTATCTCTGTTCTGTCTTGTTTCGAACTCATTTGTTTTATATTTTGTCTGTCTTTTCTGATTGCTCTGAGCAGGGAAGTTGTGATGAATGGAACTATAATCACCCACTTCGGGTGAAAGGCCAGAGCATGTTTCAGAGATTTAGTCGTGTTGATATATTTTATTTTTATTTCATCATCTAACTCTGCCTTACAGTAAATATCCATTCCTCCTGGATATATTTTCAGATAATATCTCACAATTTTTCTAGCCTGTTATCAGTTGTCCTCTTCAGTACGAAATTTCAGTTTTTTTTTTTTATCTTGTGGAGTATCTGATTGTATCTGAGTATCTAGATTAGATGACTAGAAGAAATTCTTTGATTATAGATACTGTTCCTTGATTAGAGAGACTACGAAATTTTGTACTAGATAAACAAGAAATGTTACAGAAAATTTTGGGCTGTAAATGACTCTAAGAAATCAAATTCTTGGCAGTTCTGCTTATCTAAGTTTACTTTTAATTCAAATTTTGTCCTTTGAAAATTTTGTATTTTTGTGTTACACATCCATACATTTTAAAAAGCTTTTTTTAAAAAAATTAACCAACATTTTGGCTAGTTCATATTATTGGGCACATTTAGCTCTTTCCGTTCTTCATCTAATAGCCCTTATTTTAATAATTGTCACTGTTGGTTCCAAGAAGCGTTTTCTTACCCTCTAGGTGAAGGTAGATAACCCTGCGCTGTAGTTCTGTAGCATTCTTTACCTTCATAGCACTTAGTTATATTGATATTGCTTAACTGTCTTTGCCTTTTTCTAGACCATAATTTTTTGATGGCGAGGACTTTTCCTGGCCTACTCATTATAGCCCTGGTGTCTGGCATTGTGCTTAGAACACAGGAGGCTAGCCTGTCATCTGATTATTGCCACAACCTTCTGAATTCCTTCCTCTAACCTTTCCCTTCTCTAGTCTTTCCTCCACTCTGATCAGTTTACTGGGGGATACAAAGCCAGTCACCTTCAGGACTCACCACTTCCCCAGGATAAAATCTACAGAGCCATTTAAAATGCCTTCTGTGGGCTATCCCTGCTTATTCTACAGCTTGATGTCTTGCCACTCTTCACTCACACCTCAGTTCAGTTTTAACCGGTCTGAATTACTTGAACTTCTCTAGCCATGTTATGCTGTTTTCCAGGGTTTTGTGAACATACCGTTATTCCCTCTGACTTGAGCATCTTTATGCCTTCTGCCTACAAAAGACAATTTGACTAATTCTTTCTCCTCCTTTTAAGTCCAGGATTATGCACTTCTTACTTTCAGAAAGTCTTTGATTCTTCAGTGTCAGAGGAGGTTGAATTGTGTGTGTGGCTTTTGTACTGTGTGCTTCTGTCTTCAAAGCATTTGTCAGTGACTTGTTTATTTTCTGTCTAGTCCTGGGTCAAGCGCATTAACTCTCAGGTCGCCCACGTCTCCCACATCTGGCACAGTTCTGATTCGTGCTGGCATTCAGTTGAAGCACTGAGTGAGTTTAATTTGGATATTGTTTCCTGCAAGTTGCAGGAGAGCATGTCTTCAAGGTGTTTTAAATATTTTGTCCAAGGTGACAACTGTTAACTCATATTTACTATTCATTTATTTTATAGTGAGGTTATTTTAAAATTATTATGACCTTTGAAAATGTCTTATTCCAGTCCAGACTCCTGGAGAGAGAATTGAATCCATACTGGAAGGATGGTGGGACAGGCCTTCCACCTGCAGACTGCAGTGTGTCATCAGTTACTAAAGGTAGCTCTGTATTTTGGCTATAGCCACATTGCTTTTACTTTCCTTTCTTTCTTTCTTTTTTTTTTTTATTAAAGGCGTTTCTTATAACTTGGTATTCTTCAAGGATTACCCAAGTTTGTTAGTAGACTGGCAACAGATTATGAATTTCAAAAGTCCGTAATACTCTAATCAGCTATTGAAATGTATCAAATCTGAATTTTATCAGTGGTTAAATATTTTTGCTGATATTGTAACTTAGAACATATCTAGAAGAATCTGTGTCATTATATATGCAAAAGAAGTATAAACTTATTGATTATCTGATGAAATGTTTTTGGTTTCATGTTACAAATATCTTCATAGTTTATTACTAAAGCAGTGTTTTCAGTCTTTGAGACTTTATTTAAATTATTAGTACATGGGAAATTATTTTAATTATGACATTTTTTGAATTTTTATATTTGTGTATATTTAGGAGAAAATTGATTAAATGTATATTTTTATACCTGATACTGTTTTCAATCTGATTGTCTGTTTTGGGTGGATTAATACCAGATATGACTCTGAGGATGTACTGATGCTTTAGTTTTTGCATTCAATAACAAAATGTAACAGGTATTAAGTCTGAAATTTCATGAAAATAATGTATGAAGATTCACATTTTCAGAAAGTTCTACCTTTCCAGCATGCATACAATTTGTATTGACTTGAGGATGTTGCTGTTCTTTTCCAGCAGAGGGAGACGAAATATTTGCCGTTTAATCATATTTAATGCCAATGAAATGTTGTGTCTGTTAACTCAATATACAGATATTAGTACTGTAAATTATGATGTATTTTTATCTTATTGATTTATCAGTAGAATATTTTTTCCTTTTTTTTCCATAGTTTTCTTTTTATCTCAGTCCTTTGTTAAAATCCTTTTGTGTGCTATATAGAAATATTCCTAGAGCCACCTTGCAGGCTCTTATAATTTTTCTCTGGCAGTTATGCCAATTTTAGTAATTGTAACATTTTCTTTATTGCCTTTCAGCATGGGCAGGATTATCTCTGTTGAGTTTTATAGTAGCAACTGTACATAAACAAGGGTCTCTTTTTAACATTGTGTTTTAGAAACTTAAAAACATCAGATGGGGAGCAATAAGTTAGCTTAAAAACGGTTGCTTTGCAGAGGTGACTTTATGATTTCACTCCTCCTATTGTCAGAGGACAGTCAATAAATTCATTTATGGGGAAGATTTTGAATTGACAGACCTAATCTTTGGGTATTTATATTCAACAAGTTCTTACCTTCACTGAGTGAAGAAGATCAAAAGTTCTACCTTAGTATCTTTCCCCTGGCTGCAATAGCAGAATCAAAGATACTAGAAGACCTTATATAAATACCTTATATAAAGGTCAGAAAATCTTTCTCCCTTCCCATATGCTTTCACCACTTCACTTTCTCATATTGTATTTATGTGGAAGGTGGAAAAAGGACTGAATGTTTCTATCTGTCAGAAGTTCAGAGCTCAGAGTTGAAATTAAAAAAAAAATGATATGCAGGTGTTGCTGATTTTCGGATTGTGTATTCATTATATTTAGGTCTAAAATGCTTAGGTACCTGAAAGTATGAAACACCTTTACTAAGGAGGTATGTAGAAGTGATAATGTGTTTTAGTTAAGCCGAGACTTTGGATTCACCTACTTGGGTTTAGAATTTTAGCATTTCCGCTTAATAGTTTTGTGATTTTGTTAGCTTCCTGACCTCTCTGAGTCTAATTTACTCATCTGTAATAGGGAGTGGTAATTGTAACAGTGTAAGAGTAACACCTATCTTATGTGTTATTGTTAGAAGTCAGTGAGAAAATCCTTTACATAGGTCAGAAATACAGCAAATATTCAGTAATGATGATAAAATCAAGTACTTGTTCTTATGATTATATATTTTGCAAAGATTTTATCAATTTTTTAAAAATGGTTGAAGTGCCATGTTTCCAGTAGTTTGCTAGTCTTGATTTTCTTCCTTAGAGACAATTAGGTGGAAAAGAAAGTAAACCCTTTCTGGTGTCCACACAAAATTATTGTTATCATATTTTAGTGATGGAAATATTTGTATAATTTTAAAGTTTACACAGCCTGTTCATATATCGGCCTATTTTTATGGCAATTGTGTAAGGATAGTAAAGTAGATGTTACTGTCCTAATTTTATAGCTCAGTAAACTAAGGTTAGAATGGCTGCGTAATCTGCCTATAGTCCTATCAGTAGTGTTAGACCCTTAGTCTTTCTGATTCCTCGTTCAAGGTTATTCTAGATTCTTTATTAGAAGAATGTTTGTTACTATTTAGTTAGTAGTGATTCTTGCTTACAGATTCTTTCGATGCATTTTGTTCAACCTATAGATTTACTCTCTATATTTTGGTTTTCTCTTTTAGAAACTTTTGTGGGGGAAAGGCATTTTAAAGTTGATTTAAATAAACTGCCTTAATTTACAGATGAAAAAGTGAAGGTTCAAAGAACTTAAGGGCTTGCTGAAGATCTTACAATTTAGTAGTGGCAGCAAGACTGAAACCTCGTTCTCCTGGGGCTTAGTTTATTGCTATTTTTATATTATTCTGTCTTTAAAGAAAAATAAAAAATGTAGCCCAGATTCATTTAGTTGTGTTTGTCTATAACAATATAACTTAATTATAATGGAAGCATACACTTTAGTATCTTAATTTTCCACCCATAAAAATAGATTTCAGATGTGGGTATAAAGTGCTGCATTCCAATGAATTGACAGTAATTTTTTGATATATATTTCAGCAGAGAGGACAGGGACCATGTCTTTCCATGATGTTACTTCTTACTGTTTTCAGCAAATTTTCATATTCATAGTAAGTCGTCACTAGATATTTGTTAGATTTAATTCATGATTGATGGTGCTCCCAACTGGTATTTTTGTTAGCTTTTTAAATATTAAATTTGGTGATTTATCTTGTTAAAATGATAATTTCATTAATGTCATCTCTTTAAGAGTAATAAGGTTATTAAAGCAGAACATACAGTCAACTAAAGATGCCATTATTATATAAATAGTTCTAATATTGTCAGTTTTATTCAGGACTGAGTCAACTAAAATTTTTTATTCCTGTTAGGTTTATTTAATAAATGTCAACCCAAGAATGAAATCAGTTTTACTTTTCCTCTGGAGTTTTTTCCTCTGAACTGTGTTAATGTACTGGTGATTGCTCAGAAAATTTTTGCCATGTCCATAAACACTTTATCAGTTTCACAGATCACTCTTTGGAATAAATTTATCTAGATAGGACATTGACATTGACATAGATATAATTACATTTTTTTTAATCACTTTGTAAATTGCAGATGAAGACTAACTTCCTCAAGAAGTTGCATTGTTAATTTTGAACTCATAAATTATATAAATAAGACAAAAAAGAACAAAAGCAAAGTAAAATTGAATAAACTAATTTTACTGAATTGAAATAGAGATCTAGGTATTGAAGTACAAAGTATTTTAGACCTATAAAGAAAGACCACATTATCTTAAAGGACTCTTTAGTAAAGATAAACTTCTGAGGTTTGAACAAGGAACTAGAATTGAGGATTAAAAAATCTTTTTAAATAAACTATTTATTAAACTTTAACATACATATTGAAAAATATACTGATCATGTAAGTATGCAGATTGATTTCATTTTACAAAACAAAAACATTTGTGTAATTAACATGCAGTTCTAGAAACAGAAATGTTAGAATCCTAGAAATTCTCTTCTAGTTGCTCTTGACTACTCAGGTTCTTGCCTGAAGGGTAACTGCTCTTGGGTTTCTAGCTCCAAGGGATAATTAATTTGTATTTAATTATTATAGAAGCAGTAAATATTAATTCTGTCATAATGACATCAAATGTATAACCTGTATTTCATTTTGGAATTCGGTTTCTGTAGTAGAAGATGGTGGTCTAAGCTGGCTAAGGAAGTCTTACCAAAGAATGAAGGAACAAGCTGAGAAACAAAATAGAAAGTTTGAAGACATTGTAGCTGAAAGATATGGGGTGAGTATTAGTATTAAATAGATACATTTTATTTTCAGTTATATAAGAAAGTAAGTGTCTTTAACTTTATCATTGTTTTGTGCCTTGATATTAAATTTCAAATCTACATTCTGCTGAAGCCATTTTCCACTTTTGGTTATTATATAAACTTACGTAGCATTCTTTTTATTTGTATAGTGATTATAAAGTGTAAACATCAAAAATTCTAAGTGTGTTGTTAATGTAGAATATTTTCTCATTGTGAAAAATTTAAAAAATACAAGCAAGCCTTCATGTTATATTTATATTATATCTTTGGAGCTAACCACTGTTGAAATTTTAGTATATTTTAGAGTTCCGATATTTAAAAAATTTATTCCAGAGTTGTTGTTATCTTCCACAGTTTTAGGAAACAGTTATTTTTGTTTTTGAAGAGTGTGTACCTACAGGATATTTTAGAACCAGCTTCCCCTTCACGAAGTGTAGATAATCTTTCTATTTCAGTAGCTGTTGATATCCTGGTTTAAAATTAACTTCTAGAGGAGGAGACCTGGTTTAGAAAGTAGCAGGCAAAAATAAAGTCAGAGGAGAAAAAAATCATACTTTAAGAGACTCTTTGTTAATATTTTTCCGTATTAGGTATCTTTAAAATACAGTTTTATTAAAGCAGGCTCATAGAATACATCCTACTTTCCGTAACTACTACAGACATAGTTAATGTCAGTAAATGTATACATTTTAATGATTTCTTATATGTATTTATATAATTTCTCTACAGGAAGAGTGGATAAATTATACTCATTAAAATAGCTTTCATTGTATGATTTTCAACAGAATCATTCTTTACACTGCAACTGTGATTGACAAACACATTTTTTCATTGTTTTTATTTAATACATTTGTTTACTAGTGAATTAAAATGTATTTTCATATACTTTGTCATTCATATTTTTAAGGGACTTATAGTATTTATAATTTGGATGATGATTTATTTAAGACTTAATAA
This sequence comes from Solenodon paradoxus, assembly GCA_004363575.1. Taxonomy (NCBI): domain Eukaryota; kingdom Metazoa; phylum Chordata; class Mammalia; order Eulipotyphla; family Solenodontidae; genus Solenodon; species Solenodon paradoxus. The sequence continues at coordinate 200,047 of RJWH01000731.1, read as the reverse complement.
ATACGTTCAGATTTCTTCCTTTTATTTTCATGTTCTTTTCACTTGGTTTATATTTGCTAAGTTTTAAATATTCTTGCATAACAGAGTTCATTGGATTTTACTTTCATGACTTAGTATATATACCTGGTTTAATTCATTGGAAGGTCTTTTCTGACCCCCAAATTATAAAAATGTGCACTATATTTTCTGTGTGTACTTGTTCAGTTTTTCCTTAAGTTTTTTTGTAATACAAGGGAGAAATTTTACTAAGGAAAGTTTTCTATATTATCTATTATCGTGATTATTTTGTTAAAAATTTCTTCTATCATCACTGCCCTTTCTGTAAGTGTGAGATGTAATTAGTTGTCCATGTATCTTTTTTGCATTATAATTTACATCTATTTGCCATCTTCTCCTAAGTATGGAGACTTTTCAGGTAAGTGTTGAATTCATTAATTCGGTTTCAACATTTTCTTTTTTCTATTCACTATATGCTTTTTTCTGAGCACACGGTTTTCATTTGTGTCTGATTCTTGAACTGATTTTATTTCATGACTTACATTTCTACTGAGAGTAGAAATTCTTTTTTAAAAGTTTGTCGTACTGTTTTCTCTGTTAAATGTTATTTTAATGCTGGGCATTTGGTAAAAATGACTACTCTCTTGAGCTCCCAGGTTCTTTTCTTTTGTTGTTTTTTATAAGTTTTCATCAATTACTCAGTTTCTAAAAGTATTTATTTTTGGCTAGTGTCGTAGCTTGCTACACAACTGCCATGACAATTATACAGGCTAGGTGGCTTAAAAAAACAAATGTATTTTCTCACAGTTCAGGAGATGGTTTGTTTTCCTCTGAGGCTCCACCTCTTGACTTATATATATATCTGCTTTCTTTTTGTGTCCTCACATGGTCTTTTTTTTCTGGGTGTGCCCATCCTCAGTATCTTCTGTGTCCAAATGCCCTATAAGGACATGAGTCAGATTGGATTAGGGTAAGACCTAACAACCTCGCTTTAACTTACTCACCTCTTTGCAGGCCCTGTCTAAAAATGTGGTCACATTCTGAGGTTCTAGGAGTTAAGGTTTCAGCTTGCGAATTTGGGAAGGACACATTAGCCCATGTTAGGTAGGATGATTGTTTGGTTCTTTCTTACCCTCCTTTAGTTTTTCTTTCATCATTCCACACAACAGAATATCATGACACAATGGCATATGGAGTGTAAGTCACAATGGCATATGAGGTACGAGTCATGGAACCTTTTTTAATTTTATATATCTTGTTTTCTTCTTTGTAGTCAATGGAAATATTTCAGTCAAAATTAGAAGAAGCTAAAAAAACCGCACCTACGAAAGAAGATTTTAGACGAGAACGGTGGAGGAAAACAGCATACTCAGAAAAAGCACTAAGTAGTCAAGAAAGTAGAAAATCAGACTTGGTAAAATATGGTAAAACTTCAAGAGACAGATATAGTACAAGAGATATTGCAAACAATATCAATAAACCTAAGTTCAGTGGTGATAAAAATGATCATACCCCTGAATCTGTAGAAACAAGTAGGAGAGAATACAATCCAAGGCAAAGTCAAGGTTTTTCTTCTCTTGGAAGTTTGAGACCTAAATTCTTAAGACCCTCTGATGATGAACTGTCAGTTCAGAGCAAGGGCAGAAATTTGGAACCATCTAGTTCATCTTCAGCACTTGTCACTATGGATTCTATGCGTTGTGGTTTTCAAAAACCCACAGAGATCAGTGAAGAAAGTTTATCATCATGCAATCGACCTGATGTGAGAGGGGACAGGAAACATTCAGATCAAAAGCCTTTAGTAGCCAGCTGCAGTGTTGTCTATAGACCTATTTCAAAGGATAAGAGAAAAAAATCACAGGATGAAAGCTTGAAAGATGACTCTTGGAACAAGGAGCATCCATTGGACACACATACTTCACATACTGGGTATTTAAAATATTTTTTTAATTGATAAATTCATGTTAAGGTTCAGAGGATTCAGAGGCAGAACTGTCACTTTAGAATATCAGTTATGCATTAGATATGTTATGATCTCCTGTTTCTTAAACTTGATGGAAAAGAGAAAGATATGCATATGTAACAATGCAGTAGTTGTGTCCAATGGTTTGCATTTTCTTCACAGATTTATTTAACAAAAAGAGATGAAAGAATAACTTAGAGCTTTATTTGCTCAAAATTTGTTGCTTCTAATTTAAACTGAGCAAATTAATAATCCTTTTAAATGTATTGCCACAGGAAATACTTTGGTAGGTTTTGTTACTGCTGCCATAATACTTTCAAAGGAAATTACTTTATTAAGTATAATCATAATTGTAAATACTGAGTGCCTACCGGAGGTTTAGGAGACTCAAGGAAAATGTGCTGCCATAGCCCAGATAAAAAATGAAAAAGATACATGAAAGTTCTGCGGAGGAAATCATGAATTACAGTGCTTGTTTTACAGAGAAGGTTATAATGTACTTTTGTAATTGGTAGGTTTTAATGATGTTAGAACTTAAAAATGAAATAAAGTTAAGATAGTTGTAAGTAGGAAGATAAGTAATACTGCTTTTAGTGTTCTCTACATGTTCTGCTTGTGTATAGGGTGTGGTCAGAGTAGGAAGCTTAGTTTGAGTGGGAACAAGCCAGGGAAAGCTTGGTTTAGCCATAGGGTTGGCCCTGTAGGAAATAGTCATTATCTTTTGCACACTTATTTTCTATTTATGGATAGTTTACACTCGAGTTATCGTTAAAATATTTAAAAATACCACCAAATGAATAGGACACTAAAGGAAGAGGTTTTAGGAAATACTGAATTCACTGGTGACAGTAGTAGATGTAAGCATTGCGGTGTGGAGTCATGAATCTGATAAATTGCTTTTGTTAGTAACTTCATCTGAAGGTGTTAATTACAGAGCACTGCTGTGCTGCTTTCAGCAGGAGGCAGCATTTGGACTGAGTTATTTAGGTGCTTCAATCAAATGGGCTGTGGTTCAAGTCAGGGCTGTGCTCCCAGGAAACTGAAGGAGAAATTCACATGTATTGATTGGATAAATATGCCAGGGTTTAGAGAATCTCTAAGACTGAATACATATGTAAGTGTCTAGGCTTCACTCCAGGCCCTTTGGGAGTTAAGACTATTTCTAGTTATTAGTTATTAGGGTTATATTAGCCTTTGGGTTATCTGTAAGACTTGACTTTTGGAATGCAATTCAAGAGTATGTGAAAGAGTCTTACATTCTTATATTCCATCTAGTTCTCTAATTGTTTCATATTCGTGTGTCATAATTAAATTGTAAGCTTATTTTGGATATACTGTAGTGTAGACACTCACTAAAAACTATTTTTTGTTCTAAAGATAGTATTCTTTGTTTAACTGTGTTGATTTTGATGTTACAGATGGTTTGAGGCTTTCCATGAATTCTGTGATTGATTGGAGAGAGAAAGAATGATCTAGGAATCATTTGCATATATGTAAAAGAGGGAAAAGAAAGCCAGGGCATGTAGAGTGGTGTGAAGTAAGAGACCAAGATAGGATATTGAGGAATGCCTATTTGGGGGGACTAGAAATTTCACTGGATTGTTAGAAACTGTTTGTCTGAATATTATCTTGGATATCTGTTGAATTCCTAATAAAATACAGAATTCTAGGGAGAGAATTTTAGAACTATTGAATTGTAGATAGAATTAGGAAAAAAAATCTTCGAACTGATTTTAGAACTAGAAAAATCAGACTGGTCAGTGCGTTTCCTGGATGTGGAAACTGAGGCCACTGGGGTTGCAAATTGAACACTTGTATACCTAGGGTTTCCATGTTTAGCAAATAAAAAGTAAATTCCTTGCAGTATATCGACATACTTACACTTAGAAGGTTTACTTACCTGAAATTCATATCTAACTAGTGTCATGTTCTTAATCTGGCAATTATATGTAATAACTTTTTCCTGGGTCCGTGATGTTTACAAGAGAGAATATATACTATTATGTGTTTTAAATATATATATATATATATATATAAATACATAGTTTCATTGTATATACTGTACTGAACTGTATTTTTTTTCCAGTCAGTATATTCTAAAGCACTTTTCATATTAGCCAATATGAATATGCTTTTTTCACTTTTTCATGTTACCCAATATGAATATACTTTTTTCACTTTAAAAACTTTAATTTTCTGTTTCATAACTTGTATATAAGCCAGTGTGTCCCATCAGTTTCCTATTTATGAACTTTGGGTTGCCTTTATTGTGCTTATAAACAGTGATACAGTGAGCAGTTTTGCATGTGTTCCTTTGCACACTGTTTCAATATAGAAGTAAAGTAAGTTTCAAGGAGCTGGAACTGAATTTATGTAAGTACTTTGTGACAGTAGCCAGTGTATACTTTTACCAGCTATATATGAGAATGACTTGACCCTTTGTCCCTTGCTGGTATATTATTGACTTCTTAAATCTTCGCCATATACATAGTTGACAACAATATTTCCTTGATCCTCATTCTTTAAGTATGGGGGACATTTGGCATATTTCTATAAATCTTTTAAAATTTTATTTTTGTTAAGTAGTTGTTTTGCCTGCATTTTGAGTTCTTTGTTTGTGAGAGCTCTGTAGTTGTCATGTGATCTAAGGTTTTTTTAAAAATTATTTGTACATTGCCTTTTTTCTACTTTCTTTGATTTTATTTTTTCATCCATCCTTTTACTCATCCTTAATGTGATCGAGTTTTTTATTCTTTTGTTTTAGCTCCTGTGATTATATTAAGTAGTAACCCCCCAAAAAAAACAAAAACAAAAACAAAATACTATCCTCTATTATGGTCTGTATAATCAAAACCTTTAAGTTTATTATTCTTAGAATTAAAATGTGTTTGAATATATATTTGTTTTGTTGGAAATACATTAACTATATATTTTCAGGAATTTGAAACCTAGAGTAGTATTTGATATTGAACAAAATATTATATTTTATGACAATGTCAGAAGCTAACCTATTTTATTTAATATTATAACCTTTGGATATCATTCTTGGCAGAATTTTCCATAGTAGCTCAGAAGAAGTGAAGGAGGCCAGACACTAAAGGCTTTGAGTAGTCATGAGATCCTTAGACGGGGGAGAAAATTTGAGAGGTGAAGAATAATTAAAGGGAATGATTTGTGAACACTGCCAGTGGGCAAAGAATAATTGCGGTCTACTCAAGGCTTCAGAAGTGTCATTGGGTTGAAGCCCTTTTAATTGCTTCTTCCTCAGAATTTTTCAGCCAGATTTTGTGTGCATTTGTCGTGTGTGTGTGTACGTGTGCTCATGTTATAAAATAAGACATTTTAATAGGAAATTAGCATTTGTTTTTTAAAAATAATTAAAGAATTTCTGAAATATAACTAATTCTGGTAAATGAGAGATGTTTGTACTTTTTCTTTTTGTAGGATAATTGCATTGTCAAGTTTCTTTCAAAGCATCTGCTCAGCATTATAAATGCCTAGGGAAGATAGTACTTTGCTGCAGAGCAGTGTTTTTGCTTTGGTATTAACCAAATAATGTATGTCAGTCACTGTGTATCCAACTATCATTCTAGTGTCTTTATTTGACACCTATTACTGTTAAATGAAATGTGTTGATATGACTGTTAATACTGAAAATACTAATATAAGAGATGTTCAGAATTCTTGTATATCATCTAATCTATCCTCATATAGTTTCCATCTACTGATAAATAATTTGATTTCTGTTAGAAAATACCCCCCCCAAAAAAAAGATGTATTGAATATAAATTTCATGACAATGAAAGTCATCCCCTTTAAAAAATTTCGTTTTAATTTTTAATTAAAGGAAAAGGTGCAGACAAGTAAGAAGGTGAGCAGGCAGGAAGAGAGAGAGGGAAGAAGCATCCATTCATTCTACATAGATGTTCATGTTGGTTATTCCCACCAGCCCCAGGGTATGAACCCAGGATGTATGTGGACTGTGCCCAACCCCTACTCCACCAAAAGTCACCCCTTTTAAAGGTCCCTTGAGACTGTCATCTTGAAACATATGTTGACTGGACAACAGCATACCTTCATTGTCCTCTTTTGATTGAATTTTTAAGCTTGAATACTGAGAAGTGGTAAAAATGTGCCTTTGATGGACAATAATAGAGGTCTTTGGTAATTTAATCAAGAACATTATTGTAAAGGAGGATTTTTAAGTCAGACTTCAATAGACTAAATTATGGTTCTGGATTATGAGACAGTAGATAGTAATTAGGGAGATAAGGACTAAATGAAGCGCCTCTCTCCTTTATTATTTTCTTTTAAGTTGTAGATCCTTATATATGTTTGCATTTTTATTGGAAAGAGGGTCAATATTAGAAGAAGCTGAACCTGTAGAGAGATGATAGATGGGTTAACTGAGTAAGAATGAATGTAGGAGCCAGTGTACTTGTACACATAGAAGAATTAACCTTGAGTATAAATGTTAAAGAAGAGGAAAATGTGGCTGTAGGTTATGGGTGATGGGAGAAAAATATAGGACTTCTTGTTTCATGACTTAGGTTAAGTGTTTTTCAGTGTGTGGTCCCCAAAATATTCCTTCGATTTACAGTTGTTAGTGTATTTTATTTTTAACAAAGAATATCGATGAACTGTTAGAACAAAATCACTTTAAAATCATTGGTTTCTGGGCTCATCGTATTTCCTTAAGTAATCCTTAGAAATGGAAAATTTGAGAAATGTGCTCTTTTACTCATTCATATTTGAAACAAATGTTTCTCATCATGTGTGACAAGGAATGAAATGAAGTTTTTGTATTAGAGATGCCCCTTGGAACTTAAGCTAGATGACTTTGACAAATTGTTTCTGCTGAAACTGTGTCCTAGGTCTGGTGGTATAAAAATAATTATGACATAGTCTCTACGCTTAAGGAATTCACAGTATCAAGGAGGCAGTTCTGTAGACATTGGAACAAATACGGTACATAAATGCCACCATTCTTAAAATTACAGATGTAAGTACTTACAGTTGCATTTGTAGTGTTTAACACATAAGAAAGGTGATTAACTCTTCTGGAATTAAATTAGGGGGCAAGTTGTATAGGGAAAGTTTTGAGCTTTTGAAGGATGAACCCATTAAGCTATAAATGGAAAAGGCAGCCAGCATGGTGGGAAAAACTCGGAGATGGGAGGCAGCCTGGTAGAGTTGAGCACTGCAAATAGGATTTTGGATTGTTGGATGCAATAGTTCCCTGAGGGGAGGGTATATTGTTTTCTAGTCTTTGAATTGGTAAATTCTGTAAGAATACTTAGCATACATTAGCCTCTCAATAATGTATGGAGTATAGCTGAATGGGAGGAATATGGGTACCTACTAGGCATTGCAGATACTGAAAATATTGCAAATACCCTGTAAAGAGCTCCAGGAGTTCAGGCTTACGATTTGGACACTTCTAGAGTGATAGGAAAGACATTTCTAAATGATTTCAAGTAGATAAGAGCCATGATTCTGGAAAGGTTCCAAGGTATTGCTAATGTTAGATTGGGAGATGGAACAGACTTGAGACAAATTGATTGACTGGAGACTATAGCTGAGAGACTAAAAATTCTGAACCAAAGGAGTAAAAGTAGTGGAGGAGAAGAGCTTGAGTTGACCTCTATGGCTCATGATGAGCTTTTAATTATATGCCCCATGATAAAGGATTTGGTTACTTCTTATCTGTGTATTAGCTCTAGACTTTTTTTGAAGAGATTTCACCATTGGATTTTTAGCATGGAAGACTGACTGGAGGAATCATCTTTGACTCGGTAACTGACTCTCAGTGGCAAAGGGAACTAACCATTAATGAGCACTAGGTTAGGTTTTTTAGTATTGAGGTAATTGCTATAACTTTATACATTACTGCATTTAATTCTGATAATGTAAGTGCAAGTATCAATCATTTTCACAATTGTGTAGTCTCAGAGAGGTGAAGATACTTGCCTAGGCACACCCAGGTGGCTCAGCATCTACGTGCATGACACGTGAGGCTGTAAGACACAGGTTTGACACTCAGGGCTGCTGGGGGCTGCTGCCCTATCTCATAAAGCTAGTAAATGGCAAAGTCTAGATTTGAACCAATGTCACTATGACTCCTAAATTCTTACTAAGGGATTTCTCATTTTATTACAAAGTATTGGTATTATAAAGAAAAACTTTTAGTGTTTCATGTGAAGCTTGATTTAGGAGCTCTGATAATTTGATTCATAGTCTCTTTTTAGGTATTTATCTATATTTACTCATGTCTATTTGTTGTCATGCATCTATGACGTATTTACTTAGTTGACATCCCTAAAATCTTTCTTCTTAGAAGGAGATGGATTGATGGATGGCTTTTGGCCTTCATTCTTCTGATCAAATCAGACATAAACTTGCTTGCAAGATAGCTTCCTTTCTTAATGACCAAGCTCAATAAGAAATGCTGTGTGGATTTGTCCTGTGTCTAGATTATAATATAGAATCTCTTGAATTTACAGAGAAGGTTTGGAAAAATACTGGAAAACCATTTCCTTAATCCATTTTTTCTTTCCTCAGTTCTTTATTTCTTTAGTTGGTTTTGAGATATAAAAACAAATAAATAAATAAACAGATTACATATAACTTTATTGGAAGAAAAGTTAAGTTCAGGTGCTTAAGTACCTGGCAGCGAAAAAGGCAGAGAAAGCAGAAGGAAAAGCGTCCAGTAGTTTCTCGGTTAGGAAGTGCAGTTTGAGAGGCAGATTCTGGAGCATGCTGACTTCATGGGAAAATAATTGTGATACTGATACTGATAGTTGCATGAATTGTGGTTATATAATTTACATTTCAACATTTAACAGCTATAGTTTCCTCATACAGGACAGGAACAGTACATTTTGAAAGCAGAGAATTTTAGAAAATTAGTGAGAAAGAATGCAAATTGAGACAAGTATGTTGATTAGTAAATCAGATTTTTCATAGAAATATGACTGGGTTGCCTGAAATGAAAATAAATTACATTTAAAATATAAATAAAAATGATATATACCTTAGAATGTAATTTGAAAAGAGTCAAAACTATTTCCCATACAAAAAGTACAGCTAATAATACAAGCAATACTTTTACCCACAGGAGCATATAAAAAGTAATAACAATCTCCTGCTTATACAATGCAGCGCCCCTACTGTTCTTCTTAATTGGTTTTTAAACTGTAAACTGAAAGAACAAAAAGGGAACAAAAATATGTTACTTTCTGATAGAGTTTTACCTGAAATATTTTGGTTTCTTAGTCAACTGCCAGAGTATTGCCTTTCCTTTTACCAATATAATGAATGGTTCTTAGAGAATTTCTATTGAGATTAATGTCTTTTTTTTTTAAAGCTATCTATTAAGAGATTTCTATTTGCCCCAAAAGAAATCACTATTTAAAAGTATTTTCCATAGATGGTTATTTGGTTTTGATTTGAAGATCTGTTTTTACATTTTCATAGTACTTTTTCAGAATGCATACTGAAATTGATTAATTTCAATAACATGACATAATCTAGGAATACAAGAGCACTAGTAATACAGATTTGTGACAGGTTATTTCCTGCTTTAAAGTTTTCTTTATCACTCCCTTTGAGTGTTTTTAAAAACAACTTTAATGATGTATAATTGATATTTGTCAGATTATTGTAGATACACAGTTTGATAAGTTTTGAAATGTGTTTATTTTCAAAACAGCATCACCCCGAAATGTTTTCTGATACGCTTTCATAATCTCTTCGGGTTCTTCCCAGACCCTGCCAACCCCACTAAACAACCCCTCATATACTTGTCTTCATTATAGAATAGTATATATTTTATAGAGTTTTATGTGAATTGGATCATATGTTGCACATTCTTTTTATCTGGCTTTTTGCTCAATATAGTTATTTTGAGCTTCATCCATGTTGTTGCATGTAACAGTTCATTCCTTTTCTATTAGTGGGCGTACCATGGGTAGATAAGACTATGATCTGTTGGTGCTGAATGCTTTGTTGAGATCATTTAAAAAAATTGATTCTTGGTGGTGTTATTTGCATTGTACCTCTGTTTCATATGCTCTTAATCTCCTGTTCAAACAGAAGTAGTCCAGAGGAGTCCATCCGTATCCTGAGTGTTGATGAGAAGAACAAGTTGGGAGCAAAGATTATCAAGGCAGAGATGATGGGAAATATGGTGAGGCTTGTATGTTGTTCTTTTAGAGAACAATAATTAAATATTTACCTTTTGAGTAATTTTAGAAGTTTCTTAGCAATGTGGATGTTACGTGCTTTGAAAATAATTGCTTATTGATTCTTTAAAGAAATTCACGAATACATCTAAAAACAGTCCTGTCTGTCTAAATTGTCTGCCTTCTCTGTCAGATTTCTAAAATAAGTTCCTAGGGAACTAAATGCTTTTAAATTTCTTTTTTACTTGCTATTTGCTTCATTCTTGCATTTCTTATATATTGAGCATATTTGAGGAAGAAAAAGATTTCACTGTCATCATTCCTGGTTTTAGTCATATAAGAATGGTATTTCTTTCTTAAATTTCCTTACTTAGGAATTGAAAAAAAAATGGGCTCCTAAGAAGAATGGTTAATTCATTTATTTAAATGTCAAGACAATATATTTGTGTCTAAAATGTGTTAGATAGATTGTCTTTTAATTTCCATAATGTGATTTAAGATCGATTTACCTTAGAATTGAATAGAAATAGGAATGATTAGTTAAGAACTTAATTGATCTATGTGTCTATTATCACTTTCCTGTTTTGTGAACACATTGCATATGGCAGAATAGTGAAGTCAGAAGGCTTTTCATATCTTGACAGAGTAGATTTCTTCATGGCCGTATGCATGTACTCATCTCAAATCCAACTATAAGTGATTTTGAAGTAGTTGTCTGTTTTGGTCTACTACTGTAATTCTCTTTAGTTGAATAAAAAGTGGCTGAACAGATACATTCATTTTTAATTAGTTTATTTTGTTTGACAAATGGTGTATCCTGAGTATGTTGCTGTCTGTCTTTGAATCTGGTCCTTTGGTGTTCAAAAAGAGAGACAAACTATCGACAACTGTAACATTAGCAAATAAATACTTTGAATTTTGAAAACACTAAGGAATTAATTAAAATAGTGGAAGAGAGGTCCCCAAGTTAGGAGGTTAGGTGTATTAAAAGAAAAATTCCCATGTTTATTGAGCCAGGGTAGTGTAGAATGCTTTTCTTTGCTTCTCATACAAATCTATTGATTTAATTTCTTTTTTGTGGTTTATTGCTTTCTATGTCAGTTACCTTATATAAATTCTTATAGACTTCCTAGAGTAAAAGTGAAATACATTTATATTTTTCAATCTAAATGACTTATCAATAATAAAGAAGGTAATATTTTAAATTTCGTGATGGCTTCCTTGTTATAAGTAACTGAAATTTGAGTATTAGAAATTTATAATATCTAAAGAATTACAAAAAAATATAAAAAATTTATGTCATTCATCAAATTACTGTTTCTTCCATTTCCCTATCTCCCCTAAAATATGTCATTCTAATTATTTACTTTCAAAGTATAAACAAATGTCGCAGATATTTGAGAGGTTTGTAATTGAGATAAACTTACTGAAAAGCACTATACTAGGCTGTGAGAATTGGTAACTGAATTTAGGTGATGGCTACATCAATGTTTGCTATGATCTGTTTTCCCTTTGTTAAATAAATTTAAAATATTCTTTAGTGAGGAATCAAGCTACATATCACATCTATACTACTTGTTTTTCTTCTTGAAGGAATTAGCTGAACAACTTAAAGCCCAGCTTGAAAAGGCAAATAGATTCAAAGAACCTGTAACACAGATATCATCAAAAAAATCTGGGGTAGAGGTAAGTAATCAAAGTTGGTAGGTATTTGTTTACCTTATATTAATACTACTATTTAACAGTGCTTGTATTTTAATGTAATATGTGTCTGTATCTCTGTCAGCATGTTTTTGTATGTGTCTGCTTATCTGCTTGCTTTTAAAATTTTTCATAATACATTTTCAGTCGTATTCTCTGAAGTTCCACCGGTGGGTTCAGGTGGAATTTTAAAATCCTGCACCTGGTTGACCTGGTTTTATTCTGGACTTTGCCATTTATTGACTGGCCTTTGTAGAAATCAGACTGGTTCTTAAGTTCGTTGTCTGCAGAATGAGACACTTGAATTCCATATCTGTTTAATATAAAACATTATTTTGCTCAGATATTCATTCATCTGTCTTATTAGAGAAGAAACCATAATAACACCTGCCTTCATGGAGTTTCATTTGGGTAGAGAGAGACAGTAAGCAAGAAAAATAATAAATTATACAGTCTGTTACAAAGTTACACATGTGTGGCAGGTAATGGAAATTCTAAGTGCCTAGTTTGCTGGTGGCTTGGGATACACAGGCTAATTCTCATTGAAAAAGTGACATTGAGGCCAAGATTTAAAATAGGCAGTGAATCCGTGAATCTGAATGAGAACCCTTCGAACATGAAAAATAGAGGATTTAAGTTCAAAAGCTGGGAACACATCTGATACATAGGGAAGAAGTACAAGGAGACCAGTGTTGCTGGAGAAGAAAGAAAGAGAGAGAAGGAGGTGGGATGTTGAGGTTAGAGAGACTATAGGGAGGTCAGATCACCTCAAGCTTGCAAGTTTTAGTAAAGAAGTGGGCTTTTGGCATGCCCTTGTGGCACAGATGTTAAGCCTGTGCCTATGGCACAGTTCACATACAGCCCAGTGACCTAGATGAGAGTGCGTTGCGATGGGTGAGGCAAATAAAATGAGAAGCTAACTAAACAAATTCTTTTTTCTCTCTTCCTTTTTGTTTGCTTCCTGTCTGCCCTAATTCCTGCCTGCCTGCTTTCATCTTCCAAAAAAAAAAAAAAAGAAAAGAAAAAGAAAGTGGGCTTTTATTTTGAATTAGATGGAAAGCCAATAAATTATTGGATTTTGACCAGAAAATAAGTTTTTGATAGGACCATCCTGGCTTCTTTGTTAAGAGTAGACTGAAGGAGAATAAAGGGCAAAACTGGAATCTAGTTAGGCTTTTGTAATAATATATGCAAAAAATACTGAGAGAGTAGTTGAAGAGGTGAGTTAGAAGTGATTAGATGTTGTATATGTATAAATATTTTCTGTATGTATTTTAAAAGGAGAGCTGATGGAATTTTTATAATGGTTTGGATGGGTGGAGAGTATGAGGTAAAGAGAAGAGGGCAAAGAGAATTCCTGAGCAGCTGGAAGAATCGAGTGGCCATTATTTGAGAAATGAAAGGAAGCAAAGTATATTTTTGTGTTAAAAATTAGAAGTTCTATTTTAGGTAATATTGAGATGGGATGTTTTTTAGTTGTGGAAAGAGCCGCAGTGGCAAGTGGATGGATATAATTGAGAGTGGAGAGAAACTTGGATTGGAGATAGAAACTGGGAGTTATTAACATATAGGTAATATTTAAATGTGTACATTACTCTGTTGAGTGTTTTATAACTAGGTTTATAACTGATTTTAAAGGACTGTTTTCAAAGATTAATTTATATGTTAACGTCAGTATGAAAGGAGAGGTGATTCTGTGAAGTCAAGTTTCATAGAATTTTAAGTTAACATTGATGACTTGGGTAATAGAGAGTATATTTATGGAAGTTTTTACTAAGCTGTGCTAATATTTTTAATGGGAAGTTTTGAATTTGTTATACATACTAGGTATTTGAGAATGATAAACTGCAGTTGGGATTAAAAAAGCTGGAACTAAAGGAAGATAGTTAAAATTAAGGATACTATATTGTTTCATACATTTTTGCCAAATTTAATTTTTTTCAAATGTCTGTGTGTTCATAATACTTTTATACTCTGAAACTTTGAAATGATTTCTTGTTGATAACTGTATTAAATACTAGATCTTCCTGCAGCGTAGCTTTTTAGCCCCATTTTCCAGTCTTTCCTCCAAGGCTTTCTTGTATATGCCCTATGTGTGTCTTTGACATTTACCCATACTGTTAATTATCTCTTAGGGTTTGTCCACTTTTCGGTTTGTCTTTACCTCCTTCATGAAGCCTTTTTTTCCTAATCATCTCAAACAGTTGCAACCTTTTTCTCTTTTGAAACTTCAAAGATCTTTAAAGTATTCTCTGTGGAATTTATCTTTTCAGATGATATGTTTGTATTCTTGTCATCCTCTAATCTATACCTATCCCTTTCTTGCCACTTGCCCCTTTATATAAAAGCGTTCTAAAGCTGTGTCTGGACTTCAGGGGATTCTTGGAATTGGAAGCAGTTCAACTGAAAAATTTGAAGCAGATCCTCTCATAAATAACATTTCTTCTGCTGTTTTAAGGATATCATAGACTAATTGACAGACTATCTCTCATCCCTTGGAAGCAGTATAACCCTTTGAAGATAGAAAGATCTTTATTCTAAGGATTCTTGACTTGGAAGAAAATTTTTCATCTTTTCTACAGAGATGGGACACTTGCACATTTGATTTAAGCTTTACCACACATATATGTAAAACAAGTCATCAATTTTGAATAATTCTCCACTCCCACTAAAGTTCTTTATTCCATCAGGCTAGGACTTTGACTTATCTTTCAAACATTGTTTCATTGAGAAATAAGAGTAGACTATAAAGTTGTCTATTACTACACAGAAATCTGAATATTTAGAGGGAAATCCTGAAATACTTCTGATAGAAAATTTACCCTTTCCAAGAAAAGAAAATCTCACCTGTAGCACAGTCTAATAAGGAGAATTTTTTTCACTATTTAGATTATATGAACAAGGTGTAAATCTCTTAATTCAACAATCTATGAGTATCATTTTAGCTTTAGTGAAAAACCCTAGCCCGTGTAATTATTGGTTTGCTTATTTCTCTTCCCCATTAGGGAATGCACTATTTATTATTTTGGACAAGAGCAATTTTTTTTCAATTCATGTCTAGTGTTTGGCATATTGTAGACAAACAAGAAATACTTGAAATATTGTGGCATGAATGTTTTCAAATTATTTCCTTCCCTGTTGTTTTTCATTGTAAAGCTTAACAATGATCTGTGAACATCTAAATCAAGTCCTGGCCTTCTCAGTGTGGCTTCCTTACTTAAACAATAAGCCAACTGTGTGGTATCTCCATCTAACTTATACTTGGACACTGAATGATAAGATCCATTTGAGTTTTGGAAGAGTGCCAGTTTTATATCAGGGCAAATCCTAATTCTTTAATGTGTTAGTATCAAATCTGCCAATAATAATCACCCTTCAGTGGAGTCACATCATGAACACATTTAATCTAAAGGAATTCAACTCTATGCTTTAAAAGCTACTTATGCAGGAAATTCAGCTCAGCATTTGTAGTAGATAATGAAATAGTCATTGCATAATGGTGCAGTCGCTCTAAAGTTTTGTTTGCACTGCTGGCAAAGACAAATACTTTATTATAGTCCCCACACAGCTGTGTAGGGACAGTTGCATAGATATTTTCTGGAAATAAATTGACGAGTTAACTGAAGGCATTAGAGGGCCACAGAGAAACCTAAATAAAAAAATTGATAAACTCATCTGTGGCATTTTGTGCATACAGGCAGGTGCTTGATTGGTAGTTCAAAGCATTTTCAATAGTAGCTTGATTATTGCCTTAGCATGGTGTCTTTTTAAAATTTATTATTTCTTTTGTTTGCATTGCTATCCTCATTTTAGATTGTTGTTCCGCGTTTCAGCATCCTGGGTCTGCAACCGAAACTTGTAAACTCAGTAAAACTTGAATACAGAACTTGAAAAAAAAATTGACTTAAGGTGAAAAAACTCTTCGTGATTTGCCTTTCATTTTTAAGCAGTAACATTTGACCTTCATACAGCAAATACTTTTCAATTCCTTTGTGGAAATCACTTGCCTTTTCTGTTTTCTAAATTTGATGTTTTAAATCTAACATAAACATCATAGTTTTGCATCTGTTCCATTGTTTACCTTATCACATAACCATAGCTAAACTTTGTTTGTTTATATAGGCTTTTCTGACACCACAGTACACAAAAATGTTATCACCTTTTCTTCATTTGCTTATAGCTGCTTTTTCACCCAAGTTAAACAGCTCAGTATACTGCTGCTCTGTATATGGTTCAGCCTGTTTATTTCACCCTCCTTAAAGTATTTCTCATTTTTGTGTTTTGCAATTAAAATAATATCTTGTACATTACCAGAAGACTTATTTCTTTAAATAGACTATTATTATCAAAGAGAAAATTTTTATGCTCAACTAAAAGAATCTCATAGATGATATAGAAATATAGACATTTTATAGTAAAGCAATCTTTTTTCTGTTTCCTTTTGTCATTTATCACATCATTATGATATAGTGTCAATTTTGCCTGCTAAATATTTCTTAAACATGCTGCTTGCTTTCTTATCTACTGCACTGAGGTGACATCTCTTCATTTACATCATCTGGACCTCTGAAGTAGCTGCTTTTCTTCCTGCCTTAGTGCCTTTGCATAGTCTTTTCCTTTACTTTGGATATCATCATTCTTTCCCATTTTTCCCTTAGATTGTATTTCCCTTTGGAAAGCATTAACATATATTTATGGTACCCTAACAGAAAAATACAGAAATGTCGGGGATAGTGAAGAAGTCCCAGTGATAGTCATTGCTTTTAGATTAAGTTTTTAAAGGCTATTTTATGATTGTCTGCAAAATTTCTACGCCATAGAAATAATCTTTAATGTCGCTAAGTATTTTCCTAAGTGGGAAGTGATGACCCATAGGCATCAGTCATTGAATAGGAAGCACCCAATCAGGTGACTGTAGGCCATATTTAATTGTTAATACCTTCTGAGGTAGTTTTATTTTTTATATTTTTTAATTGTTTTGTGATGGATATTTTTGCAAGTGTGGTAATTTTAAGAACTTTTTAATTTTTTTGAATAGTTGTGATTATTTATGAGTTGAGTTTTGGGGTAAAAAGTTATTTTGTGGCATGTCTCAAATTTTGAACCAGTGCTTTCCAGTTGATACTGAAGCCATAACTAGTTGGTTTCTTTGGATAAGTACCCATAGTAACCTTTCTCCTCCACTGCTTCACAGAACTCTGCTCCTCCAAGTGCTCATTATTTTCTTCTCTCTATTATCATCAGCATTTCATTTCTTTTTATGTTATATAATTAAAGTTACAGGGAAAATGAAATGTTACTCCATATGAGAAATAATGTTGAACTACAGTATTCTGTAGCACTTGAGAAATCTATGGTTTCTTGTAGGATTTGATTCTTAGATGTTGACTTCCAAGGTTTTTTTGGGGGGGAAGGGGAGGCAGATGGATGAGTCAAGTTTATATTGTATTTTTGCAATTTAAGGGGAAAACAGTTTATGAAACAATCAGTCCCAAAGCAAATTTTTTCCTTTATGTATTTAAAAATTACTTGAGCCATTTAATAGTATGGATAATAAGATTTTGATGATAGTTATAATAATAAAACAAACTTAATGTATTTTTAGGAAATCTAAAAATGCTTTTCAATTTTATAACACGTAAGTACACAGGTACCAAACTGGTTCTGATTAGAATAATTATAGTAGACAGTTGCTAACAAAGATTTGTGAGGAAGATAAAATAAAATTAGTTGAGTGAAACGGAATACCAAAAAAATAAACAAAAGAAAAACAGTTGAAATTATATTACAATGAATCATAGAAAAAAATTATGGTATATTATGTTCCTGTCTTCCCAGAAATACACAGTAAATCACCCACGTGAGATTTCTTGACTTGTCTAAAAATTAAGTTATCAAATATGGATTGCATTAGAAAGCTGTATCATGTGAGCTGTGTTTAATAAAGGGTACTCTTTCTTAAGGTGATAACCTTAAGGAAATCACTTTGCTTTTAATTCCTTTAATTATACCTTTTTTTTTTTAACATAGGTGCTGTTTCTTTATATCATCAAATTTCAATATATAATTTTATTTTTTAAGACAGCTGTATTAGTGGACATGTATTGTACTACTCCTGCTAATAATAGATAATATTTTGAGGGCATACTGTGTGCCAAGACTTATTTTGGGCATTTTATACTTAGAAATCTAGCTCATTAAAATTCTGTGAAGTCATATATCCTCATTTTTTAACTTAAGGGCAGCATGAGCTGAATCTCAATTAAGTTCTAATACAGTGGCAAGAATAAGGTCAGATATGCATGTATAATTTAAAGTTGTTTAAAGTAAATAAAATTATTTTAAATGTTTCTTTTTGACTTAGAGTATAAACTAGTTTTTGAAACACAAACTTTTGCGTACATGTTTAAACTAGTTGCTTATGCAACAGTTATGCAAGCTGTAAACAAAAATTTAATTTTCTGGAAATACACTATTAAACAGAAAAATTTCATTAAAATGACTTTATTTATGATCTTGAAAAAATAAATTGAAGTGTATTTTTCTTCAATTTTTTATTCTTAGATGACTTCTAATTATAACTTCAACATATATTATTTGTAGAAATGTGGAAAATAGGAAAAATACAAAGGTGAAAACAAAATTTCCCCTCAATCTTACCATTCGGGAATAATCTTCTGATTAATATTTTAAAGTATTTTTATCCAGATTTTCTTCTTTCCTTTTTTCCATTCTTCCTTATGTCCTTCCTAATGAAGTGTTAAATATTTTGTACAATTTAGAAAAAAATAAAAAAATTAAAATTTATGTATCTTTTACTTTTTTGTTCCTCTCATTTTTGTGTATTATAAATATGTAAATGAATACATAATTTGCATAATTATAATCATTTTTAATTGTTTTTTTCTACTCATTCATTTAACATTTTTCCATGATGTATAATTAAATGAAATTCTAATCATATCAGCACAGTCTCCCAATAATACAGTTTCTAAAATTTATTTTGAAAGGATACTAAAGAAATGAAGAATTACCTGTTTCTTTCCTTGCACATATACCCTCACACAAGAGATTTGTATATTTCTCTCCGCAATTATTCAAAACTTTTGCCATTCTTTCCAGATTTTCTGATTTGTTCTTAGCAGTCACCTTGCTCCCTACCTTATTGGGGAAGTAGAGGTAAATAAATTTGAATGTTTTCAGTGTCTGTCTTTTCTTCCTGAAAATGATCTTTCTACATCTCTCATCTGATGATAGGAAATTTTCTCATTTCCTTCTAGTCTAAGGTTTTTCAAGTATTCTTAATGTCATTCCTTTTCTGTCCTTTGGAACCTGTTACCTGTTCCCACTAGTTATTTCCTCTTTTGTAAGGAATCCTCAATTTCTTTCTCTATTGGACCCTCTCCCATTATTTGCAAATATACTAATACCCTATAATTAATACAGCAGTGTAAACAAGAGAAAAAATAAAATTGATACATATTTTGAAAGTTTCTAGGTCTTTAAAACAAGCACCTTTCTTTTCCTGATCAAGTTTTCCCACCTTCCTCTTGCCAACTAACAGGAAAGGGTCATGCAGACAAATCAGCAAAAGTGAGAACCAGATAGTATGTCATTCTGAGGGTATGAGTGAGGAAAAAGGAAGAAGAGGTTGGATAGGTAGACAAGGATCAGCTCTTTGTTCTCATTCTGGCTATATCTCCCTGTTCTTGATTTCAGTTAAGGTTTTTATGTTGCTGTGAATCCCAGTTCTGTAATTCTAGCTCCGAATTCTGTGTTAAGTTGTAAACTTGTGTTTCCAGTTGTCTGATAGACTTTCATGAGTATACTGTTAACTTAAGAATGTATAAAACCAACGTGTGTGTATGTGTGTGTAATTTCTCTTAATTACATGGCTATCCTGATTTTCTGACTTAAAAATAATGGTGACATCCTTACTTCTCTTACTGGCAGCTCACTGAAGTTATTTTACCTTTGATTTCCCTACTGTACATTCTCATCCTCTTAATTTCTGCAGTCACTCATTATCTCTTGCTTAAAATATTACAGCAACATCCCAAGTGATCTTCGTGCCATTATTTTGTTCATCAAAGTCTTTTTTTTTTAAATTGCCACTGGAATTAATCTAAATGCAATTGTGGTATAGTTGACACAGCCCTGTACTGAAGTCATGTTTCACCATCTTTACTCCTTTAATTAAGTTGCTTTAGACAAGAGCCATTAATATATCAAGAAGTTACAATGTAATATAGATTACTTTTTAAAAAATACAAATATGCCTTTGCTTAGAGCTCTTTGAGCAATACTGAATCTTTGTGCTTTTGCTTGGGTTCTTTACTTCTAAACTCTTTACTGTCTATTTTTGTTTCTTAAGACCCAGTTCAATTGTACCCAGTAATGGCGCAATTGTTCTCTCCTATGTAATCGAATACTGCTTGATTTGTACTTTATCTTATTAATAGTCTAATGAAAATTTGTATAACCCTCCTACTTCCTGTTCTCCCTTTCCCTGCCATTTTATTTGTCGATTATTATTCATCTTTTTAGACACATTCATGCCATTGGGTTGTATGATGAGAAAAATAATTCTGTTATGATGAGTTCATCATTCAAATAGAATGAAATGAAATAGAATTTAAAATGGAAACATCTGCAGTGTTTTTGATTTACTGTTTATGTCAGTTATCTTTTCAGATTACCCACAGTTTTTTCCCAAAGCCTGATAATCTCATAAAATATATTAAAATGGCAGTAAAAATTTGATTTTGTTGTTGAGTCTTTAATAAAGCATTCTCAATAAAAAGTAGGCAAATTTTCATTTAGGTGAGAGAAATTCTCCATAATTGAAAAACATTGTCAGTTGAAGGCATATTGTTAATTTACTTTTTCTTTCAGTAAGTGATAGTGTTTACTAAAATGTCATCTTTACTAACTTGCCTTATTAGAGAGATGGAGAAAATAAAAATAATATGTCATAGAAATAGTATAGGAGTGGAAATAATACGGGATTTCAAAGCAGAGAGCTAGAATTGGATCTGGATCTTTATCGTGTTTTGTATGTGATCCTTGGTACCATAGGATATTTAGTGTGACTAATATAAGCTGTAGAATTGTTAAAGTGAAGTGAAATGTATTTTAGAACTTTATCACAATGATGTCATCATTAGTTTCTCTCTGAAAAGTTGTCCTTGATTTGTTTTTAAATAGGAAAAATATAAAGCAGTATTTAGATTTCATTGCTATTGTTGACATATGAAATAGAACATTTGGCATCCTTAAACTGATCTGTTTTATAGCTGTCGGCATAACTAATTTTTTAATATCTAAAATAACTCCATTATTTTAGTGTGAAAATATTCCAAAATGCCAGTCAGCACTTAAAAGATTTCAAAATAGTGTTTGCTTCATGCTCCCCACTCTGGCAAATGCTAAAAGGTAACTGGTTAAAGATATAAAATAGTATTTTCATAGCTAGCTTCATAGGTAAGAATTCTAAAGAAGCAATGATGAAAGAAGGAAGGGAGACTGAAGAATTGAATTGGCTTTTCATATTATGCCATAGTCCAATTTTACAGCTGGGTCTAGGAAATATCTACTTAACAAAATTAAAATCAGTAGTGATTGAACATGTCCCCAAATAATCTTATTTTTGAAATTTTGAAATGAACTATAGTTTAATCTTAAATATTGCCTTGAAATTTTTTAAATAATGATCCCTTCCATTAATATTTAATTTCCTCTCTAGCTTGCATAGTTTGTGTCTATTCTGTCAGCAGCTTTATGAATGAGAGGTTGGACAGGTCCTTATATACACCAGTTTGACAAGAAATCAACCTGAGGCTGAAATAGACAGGTCTCTTCATTCTCATTCAGAGCATATACTAAAAGAATTCCAGGATTGACAGGATGAATTGGATAACTTTAAAAAATGTGGTCATGACGATATTTTCCGTCTATGTCTAAGTTATCTCTCTCTCTCCTGAGAGTCAGTACTGATAAGGATTTGGACAGTGTTTCTTACTGTCTCAAGAGAGGAAAATTATTGAGCTCGGGCTGTTTTTCTGAGTTCTATGACTAGAGATACATTAGTGCTTTGAGGCCTTCCCTTCACAAAAGCATAGTAATCACAGACAAACTATAAGTGGAAACAGTTAGAAGAACTGCAAGTAACATGGCTCAGGGATGAAGTTGAACATCAGTGGATGGGAAACTGATTGGAACCAAGTCAATAAGAAGCTTGCAGGGACCCAACTGCAAAAATAGAGCGACTAAGAATTAAGATGCCTGGAATTAAAAGGTCCCATCACCATACACTCTCTGCAAAAGGAGTCTAGGAAAGGCTTTGAGAACTCAGAACTGGGGCTTATAAGATATTGTTTATGTGAGAGGTGTGGAGAAAGCAGACATGGCCTTGCAGTCAGTATTTGGACTATGAAAAACATCTCCAGTATTACTTGGTTGAGATATTGTTGTAAGAACTAGGCATCCCGATGGACTCCATGGTGACACTGTCAAAACTACCAATTAGTAAAGGATAAGAGCAGATAGAGAGATAGGACGGAAGGAAAAAAAAAAAAACTCCCATTTAAGAGAAGCTTGCACACCAAAATACCAGAATATATTAGAGGTTCCTCAGAAAGATAGTAAACTATAATTGGGTCATAAATACTTGTTGCCAATAAATTTAAAATATTAGTTCAGTCTTAAAATGACTTTAAAATTAATTATATTTACTAGTCTCAGTTATGAGAACAAATTAATATTTACAAGAAAACATTATGAAGCAGAACCAGGGACCAGTAAAACAATAATACATGGGAATAAAGAACAAATAACATTCTAGGAGTTTTATGAGATGAGAAGGGACAAATCCTAGGCAGGACTTGGTCAAATAATTAGTTAAATGAACTGTAACTTAAAAGTCATGGCTAGTATTTATTCATCACTTTATTCTAGGCATTGTTCTAAACACTTTAAATGTATTAATATATTTGATAATACCATATTATTTCATTTATTTTATAAAAATTGTGGTAATAACTTTGAAAGTTATATAATGAGGCAGGATCTGAACCTGGACATTCTAACTCTAGATTCCACACGAATACACTGTACTGACTGAGAAATTCAGCCAACAGTTCAGCACAGTAGAGATAAAATATATCAAACAGTTGATATGAAATATCAGAAGGATAGATAAAAGCTGAAATTACTGAAATAGAAAACAAAAAACTTAGAAATGATAGAACAAGAAATCATTCATTTGTAAGAAGTAGTAAAATAGGTAGGTTGATCAAGGAAAAATAGAAGACATTGAACATTATTAAGAATTGGAAAAAAGCACACAACTGAGCCTGCTCTGAGTCCTAGTTGGCTTAAAGAATTAGAAGAAGGGGCTTCCTGTGAGCGGTTGCAGTCCTGTGAATACCTTTGCCCCAAATAAAAGACATCCTCTAGTCAAGACACATTTCAGTGAACACAGTCTAGCTAGGTGTCTGTCCCTCACTTTTAGGACTGAGTACTTGTGTGTAGTGAGCAACTATTCTCTGTGGACACGGAGATATTGTAGAGTTTATCACAGTTCATGAAATGGCTAACAGTAGTAACTAATTTGTTGAAATTTTGTAAGTTAAGATGCTATCTGGCTTTCAGTGAGGACAAATTTGCAGAATACCAACTAGTCAGAAAACCTGGTTAGTGGGAAAGTTTTCTTTTATTTCTAAAATACTAGGAAAGGCTTTCAAACAAACATTTTTAGTACCAGCTTTGGTTCAAAGCATGGCATGTCTTTCCTTTCTAATGAGTGTGTTACAAATAGTGCTGAAAGTCCCATAGCAAAAATAATATCTTTCTAGACAGTAACCCAATCCCAGAGGTAACTGATTTTAGTTCTTAGCTGTTTCTTCTTTTATTTCTGTATTTCTAAACTTTTGCTCTTTCTTCTGACTTTTACTTCTATATTTCTAATCAAAGTTATCTGTTTATTCCAATAGTAGGTACTACTAAGTTAAATTATGATTGCTTTTTATGTAAAAAAAAGAGCATTAATAGTTGCTGCATTTTCTGTTTGCTTTTTTTTAAAGCATTTTATTTTATTTAGTTCATCTTGGTTGCTGTCCTGTTTGCTTTATTCTTTTGCTTGATTTTCTGTTACTTCCAACTGCTTACTAAAATACATCCTAAGTCAATTAGCAAGGAAGTGAAGCACTGTTTAGTTCCTCCTGGTACATTGTAGTCTGTAGGCTGCTTCTTAGTAGGAGGCTGAGGCGATGGTAGCCCTTATCTTGCTTGTTTTCCTTCTCTCAGGGGTCACAGCCCTTCACTGCCACCTTCTGAAAATGATTGTTCATGTACTTTGTCCTGGGTTTTAAATTTTTTTTAAGGGAAAGGTATAGGTGGGTGAGTAGGCAAACAGGAAGGAAGAGAGAAGAGGAGGAAGAGCTTTATTATTTTTTTTCCTTTAGTTGTTCACATTCGTTATTTGTCCTCGCTCTGGGTCTTGAACCCTGGACCTTGGGATGTATGTGGTACTGCTCCAAGGTGTACTAGAATGCTAGGCCACCAGGGCATACCCTGTCCTGTAGTTTTTTAATGGGCAGGTTACATCTGGTTTTTAAATGGTCAGAAATGGAAGTCGTCAGCACAGGGATATTTTAACAAAATTAGAGACTGGCTCTGTTCTCTTACCTTAGTCATATTTATCTTGCTTGTTCTCAGGTAGTAAAAAGAATCATTAAACGATTTTGAATTAGTTGTTGAAAAACTTTTTCTCTAGAGACCAAATAGTAAATAATTTAGACGACATGGGCTACTACATCTGGGTCATAGCTACTTAACTACATAACTTTCATTTATAGCATGAAAGCGGCCACGTATAATATATAAATAAGTGAGCATGACTGTGTTCCAGTAAAAATTTATTTATGGGCATAAGAATCAGAATTACATCTAATTTTCATTTGTCATGAAATCTCATTTTTTAAAATCTCCCCCTTTAACCTATACAGTCAATAATATGAAAACCATTCTTAGCTCATAGGCCAAACAAAAGCAAACTGTAGACTGGATTTGACCTGTGAGTCATAGTTAGTTGACCCTGATGTAGATTCTTAAATAAGCCCTATATTCTGTATTAATGTAGTGGCAGATGTAGAACTTAATATTTTCAGTCTACTTAATATTTCAATCTTTGGGTATCTAAAGTAGAAAACTTAGTGTCCTTTGTATTAGTATGCCTGAGCAACAGAAAGTAAAAGAGTGAGGAGAAGAGTATAAAGTAGAGGGGATAGTAAGTTAGCTTTAAGAGTATAATTAATCTGTGTGAGGCACATTCTTGTTAATTCCATTTATCAAGTGTATATACCCGAGATAAATAGATACCTGTAGATACCCGAGAGCTATATAGCTTGATCTTTGGCCTGGAAAAGTGGCTAAGACAGGTAATTATAGATAGACAAATCATCACTGAAAAGATTATGATCATTATAGATATGCCTTAAATTATTTAGAAAGTAAATGTACAGTAAATTTGCAAAAGTTATGTAGAGCTTGACAAAAGTTGAATTTGAAGGTCTTGTATATTATGTTAAAGTAATTGCCTTTATTTCACTATGTAATAAAATATTTCTCAGACTGTGATGTAGGATCAGAGTGGGCTTGTTTAAAATTTTTCTAATCCATCTTCAATTAATAGTTTTGTAAAAACAATATAAATTATAGAAATGTGAAATAATGATTTATAAAATATAGACTCCAATTTTTAAACTTAACCAATATAAAAATTTAAGATTACTGTAAAAGTTTATAAACACTGTTTTTGTACTCATTAGTTCATCATGGACTGGTAACAGATATTTCATGACAGGTATTAGACTGGTACTGATCTTGGGACCACACTTTGAGTAGTATTGATTGCCTAGGTGATATGGGATTTCTGCAGGCTTTTCTGAAACATAATTATATTTGTGTTTAGCATAATGATGTTGTTGGTACTATGAGTGATAATTTGGTTTCAGGCAGAAAGGATGGAAACCAAGGAACCCTGAAACCTTTAGTGTTTTAAGGGTAGCTCGAAATGGAGGAGAAAGTGAAGTTAACTTTATTCTTTTCATTCACATGGAGTATTCCACTAAGCTATAAGTTTCTTATAGGAACCAAAGTATTTCTGTTAGTACAAAAGGTAGCCACTTTCAGAAATATTCATGACTGACTGAATGAGTGAATAAATCGAGATAAGGCAGAACCAGGAATAGTAGTGTTTTAAAGTGGAATAAGAAGAGTCTCAGGCTGAGAATGTAGTAAGCAGAATCATGATCATTGATAAGATTGTATTAGATGTAATAATTTTGACATTCTTGGGGAGATCAGCGTTACCACTATGCTATACTTGGAAGCCAGATTATAGTATGTTGTTCATTCCTTTTATCTAGTAAGAGCATATATAGAGATACCTTTTAAAATAACATAACTTTACTAATAGATGTTTATTATTTAATTGAAGAAGAAAATAGTGGTAATTTTTACTCTCCATTTAGTATTGCATATAAATATATGATAAATAATTAGTATGTACTTTTTTCTCTCATGTCAAAAGGACATTTAAATTTCCATTAAATGTAATTGAAATTGATTTATAACATTTGATTCTATTTTGAGAAGAAAATTGAGATGTGAATAATTTGCTTGGTGTCTCAAATAGATTTTTAATGAAATAGTTACTATTATTCTTTGTGATTTGTTATTAGAGCCTTTCCAATAATTATTTTCCCTACAAAGAATAATATTTATTCTTATTCTGTACTTTATAGGCATGCATTTGGCTACATAGTTATAGAAAAATGATGATGGTTTACAATATGTGGAATAAAACTTCTTCCAAAAAGTCAGAAGTGAGAAGCATTTGTGCTCTTAATGGAAAGAATAGAAATTGTTTGGAGTATTATTGTAGTGGCTAATTTAACAAATTTGTTTGGTTCTTGTAATCAAGTTTTAGTATTATCTTTAAATTGAAACTTTAATTAAACATGATATCTGGTGCATATATACTTTTTCATCTTTTAATAATTGCCTAGATGAAAACTTTATGAAATTTGCTTATGTGATTTTTAAAAAATAATAAAATAAATGGGATATTTTCTCCTTTTTTCATGAAAAGATTATAATTATTATAGTAGATAATAAACCACAATATTAGGGTAAACCACAATATTATATGAAAGCTAGAATTATTTTTATGCTTTTTTGTTGCTAAATATAAACATTCAATACTCTTCACAGTAAATTTCAAAAGTTATCTCTAAATCTTTCCACAGAAGGAAGAGCAGCATGAAGTGATACTTGTCAGAACAGATCAATCTGGAAGAGTATGGCCTGTGAACACACCAGGAAAACCTCTGGAATCTAAAGGAATAAGAAGGAAGAGACAAATGGTACATTTAAAACATGTCTTCATTTAATTAATTTAGAATATTACTTTTCCCTTTAGGGCTCTCTTTGCATCAGACTTCTTAAAAATATTTTTGAAAATGTAGCTTTCTAATTTATACATCAGAAGGTAGTAAATGTCATTACAGTTATTCTCAGTTATGACCCTTTGCCTTTTATAAGAAGAAATCTATTTCAAAGATTTTTCATATAAATGTGAACACTGAATGTTTAAAGCAGTTTTAATTTTAGTGTATGTATCTTTGATGCCGTTTCTAGTTTCTTTTTACATACTTACCATACCTCTTAGGAATAACTTTGTTCCCCAGACTGGTTATCTGTGTTAGCTAAGTTGAGACCAGGTAATGTGGATATTCATATACAGTAATGTTTTACTTGTGTTGTTGCCATGGTCCTTTATAAGCCTAATTTTCTTTTCCATTTTATAGCCCTAGCAGATTAGTTTTTAGCATTATCTTGAGACTCTTGAGATGGCAAAAACAACATGTTCACATTTCCTAAGTGAGATTTTTTATTTAAATTACAAAGTTCATATAAAAATTGTTTTCAGAATTTTTCTCTCAAATGTTTATTATTTGTTTCTAGAGTGCCAGTGATGCGAGAGTTAGTGATTGTTTTATTCATTGCATAACTGTGGGAATAATACCTAATGCAAAGGAAGGAGATGTGGCTGGAGGGTAGTGTGTAGGTTTAGTTACATGGAGTGACAGGACTGGCTTGGGATTCATAGATACTTTTCCAGATTGCATCGCAGACACTTTTTGAGTTGGACAATTGCTGAAGACAGACATAGTCATTCAAGATTGAGGTTTGATTTTTGAGTGTAATGAAAAGAGTAAACGAGCCAGGAATTTAGGATCTGTATCCAGGGAGTAGTTGAAGTCAGTATGAGATTTAAGCTAGTGAAGATAGGAATGTTGAGAAAAATTATTGGAAATATGGTTCCAGAGATCACAAAGAAGTTGAAGAGGAGGTTTTATTTAAATAAGGAAATATGAGAGCAGTAGTGGAGAGGTTTAATTTGGGAGGAAATAAATAGCACATTTTCACATCGAGGCAAAGAACCAACTTTGGCAAACCCAGGATTGAATTAGACAGGGATCAGATTATCCGCTTTGTTTCTGATAAAGCTTTGAAGTAAGTTTGCTAATATTTCAATTCTTGCTTGCTTAACTGATCTCTGGGTAAACTGCAGATTTCTCTCAATAGTGGTAGGGCATTTTTACTACAAAGAGAAGAAGAGGAAAGAGGAGGGAAGTGAAGAACCTTTCCCCCACACTCAGAAATCAGATCTTGTCAGGCTTCAAACTCTGAGCAAGAGGAAAGTAGAGGGGCAAAGTAGGGAGTGTTATTTTAAGGAAGCAAATAGCATAGGGATAAACTAGAGGGAAAGACATATAGTGTAGGAGTTTTACATTTAAGATATCAGATTTATAGGTAAATTATTTAAAATGCTTTGGAGATTCATAATTTCAATAAATTAATTATATTCATTTTGTCATAGGCTACAACCCATGAGGAAAAAGAAAGGGTCAGATACTTTCATGATGATGATAATCTAAGCCTAAATGACTTAGTAAAGAATGAAAAGATGGGAACAGCAGAAAATCAAAACAAACTTTTTATGAGAATGGCATCTAAGGTAAGATATATTCCTAGGATACATATGAATTTTGAAAAACTGATTATTCAATCCAACAATAATCTCCTTTTCAGCCCAGACTGATTCTTTCTAATATTAGTTTATTAAATCTTTTATAAGATACATCAGAAATACATCTTGATATTGACTTGACTGGGAAGTATTTGGGATTTTGTTTGTCTTAAATATAGACTGGTTTAGTTCTTTAATGTATTCCATGAAAAGGTAGCAAAAATAGCATATTTAAGGGAAAGTTTGGGAACAGAATTTAATGACTAGAATGCGCTGCTTAGTTAGAATGTGCTGTTTTGTTCCTCTACTCAGTTTATTACTCTTCTTCCAGTTTGTCGTAATTATGCAGAAGGATATAGAAGAATATATTTGGGATTGTTTGGAATAATCTTAAGTCTATATGAAAATTTCATGACAGTACATATTAATTGTGGGTAGTAAGATGAATTTTTGATTCAAGTGACATTCTTTGTTACAGTTCCTTCAACACTACCATTAATTTTTCTTTTTTTTTTTAGTAAAAGAGCATTTAAACCTTTAACAGGGTTTAAACTCTACTAGAAAAAGAGCCTACTGCCTGTATTTGCAGAGAGGGCTTCATTGTAACTCAACCATGAACATTTGTCTGCATATTGTTTGGTTCTGGCAAACTTTATGGCATGCAAAGCTGAAAATATTTATTATCTGATTCTTTATCAAAAACAATTGCCCATCCCTGCTTTGTGATACTTATTCTTGCCTTTTGTTTAAAATAGTTTTCTGAGAAACAGGAGGGAGACTTTTTACTATTTACCTTTTCAACATTAAACAAAAATTATGTGACTATATTACTTGGTGAAAAAATTAATGAAAACTAAAAAGTAACTCAGATAAATGTATGTATATTTGGAAAATAAAATAAATTTGGGTTTAAATAGAAATGGCTGTTCTTCTCATCAACAAAAATTGTGTGGGATCTTTAGAAGTAGCCTGTTAGAATCATTTTACTTCTCTTTATTTTGGGAGAAATAATAGGAATTTCCAAGAGTCTAGAATTTCATTTGCAGAAAGATAGACATGTTTTTATGAAAGTTTTTACTTTTGTGAGAGTAAATTAAATGAAGTTTTAGTAATCTTATCATGGTCTACTCAAGTTTATAAACAAGATACAAAAACATTGTTTAAAATAATGTCATTTATTTATTTAACAGTTCATCGAACATCTCATTTGTGCCACATACCCTTCTTGGTGCTAGGTATAGAGAAGCAATCAAATCAATTAATTTCTTCTAGAAAATGAACAGCTACTTAATTTATTTTTATTATTTGAGCAAAAGGTACAAACTTTCAGTTAAAAGATGAATAATTTCTGGGATTTAATTTACAGCATGGCGAATATAGTTAACAGTGCTGTACTGTATGCTTGAAAGTTGCTGTGAGAGTACAGTTTTAATATTCTTTACCATAACAATAATAACAGAATAGAAATTGTGTGATGAATGTGTTAACTAACCTCATTGTGGTAAATAAACATGGATATATATATATATATATATATATACACAAACACATTTATACACACACACACACACACCCAAACCATCACATTGTATACCTTAAATTTACACAATATTGAATGTCAATTGTATCTTAATACAGCTAGAAAAATGTTCAATGGTATTTGACCCTTTAAAGTTCCATTCCCAGCCTATATTAGATACAGCGAAAACTTGTGACATATGAAATGTCTCAATTTATAAAATGCTGTGTTTTAGATTAAATAGTCCTGTGAAATTAACCTTATTAAAGATATTTATAAGAGGTCTTCCTATGATAGAGAATAGGCATGTTCCTTTCCCAGCTTCTGTTCAGTTTTTACACTGTGCATAAATACTTTTTCCTATGATTTAGTTATTACCTAATAACTTGTGGCAAAAATCATCCAGAACTGATATTGATAAATCTCTACACTTGATAGACTGTTGAGGGTGCAACGGATACACATAAAATCCAGATTTGTAAAAACACATTGATCAGTTTGTATGTTGTTGAATCTGTAGTAGTGTTATTAAGATCTGTTTTGTATCCAAGCAAAGGCTTAGTTTGTATCTAAGCAAATTGTTTTCTTTGTATATTTGAAGAAGTTAACTTGGTTGTAGCAGCAAAGGAAATGCAGTAAAAGCCATCTCACTTCTCCTGCAGTCAGTTGTTTTAACTTTTTCATTGTCTTTTTTTGGCTAATGATTTATTTATATATGATGGCAGAAGGGAAAAGTTTGGCATGTCTTCTTACCTTTTAGATGTCATATCGGGTAATTTCTCATTGAACAGGATAGATATGTTTTTAAATACCCGAAGTATTCCCTCCCTATACTTAGTAGCACTAATAGAGTTAGTTAATAGGTCTCTACAGAAATGCTGATTTGGCACTGCGTTTTTTGTCATCATGGCTAATAATTAACCATAGCATAGTGGCAATTCATTTTGTATATTTAATAATTAAAATCAGCTCTACTGAAATTTTTAACATGAAAGCTTATAAACAACCATTTCTGTTCATTTATGCTTAATCCCTTTTAAAAGTTTATCAACTAATGTAACTGTTACTGCATTTTTAGATATAGTATTATTATTGGCGTGTAATTTAGATATGTTAAATATTTTCATGATGAGATCACAAAAGCTCATTACCCTGTATTTCTTCTTCTTGCTTGAAAGGCATTTATCTAAGCTAGAGGTGGCAAACATTTTCTGTAAGGAGCCAGATGGTAGATATTTTTAGCTTTCTCTTGCAACTACCAGCTCTGCTGTTGAGGCACAAAACAGCTGTAGGCATTATGTGAATGAATTGGTATGACCACATTCCAACAAAACTGGTCTGACCCGTGGGCAGTGGGGCCATGGCTTGTCAATCCCTGGTCTAGGATCTCTAAATGACATACATGTTCATGGAAAATATCTTTGAATGTGGGTACTTCCTTACTGAAAATGAATCTTGAAGGGTATTGGGAGAAGTGCCCAGTCAGAAATAGTTGCTAGTGATTAAGATCCTGTTTGTTTGTTGAATCAACAGATGCTGATTGATCACATGCTGCATATGTGTGAGATGTTCTATTAGGGAAACAGCAGCCCATTGGGAAGACAGGATCTTTACCTTTAGGAGTTTGTAGTAGCCTAGTGAGTGAAAAGAAGCCTTCAAGAAATCATGAGAAAGGGAATTAGGTGATTGTGGATGTGCAAATTACTGTGAGACAAGTGTACATTCTTTTGGGAGTAATACCAAAAGCTCAATCTAATTAGGGAAGACAGAAAATATTTTGGGTTGGATAGCAGGTTTGATACTATTACCAATCAGTATTCAGGTCTTCCTTTATTGTCTATTTCTATTTTGCTACTATTAATTAATTAATTTCTGTCCATTCCTTTTTTGCGGTTCTGAAATTTGGATTAAGTTTATTTTCTTTCCAATTGCGTTATATATTAAATATGTAATAACATCACTTTCTTCTAAAAAGATGAAGATATCACATGACAAGTATAAATTTGATTGTATTTTTGTATTTGTATAGGGAAGTTATGTCTATTGATTATTATTTTTTAATCCATTAAGTGTGTTTTAAGATTTATTTGGAACATACACTCCTTAGTTAACATAAAAAGGAAATAATCAAAATATCCTAAATAGAAGAGGATGCACATGTGTATCTTTGTCTCTTAGAGTGTGGATGACAGTGTATTTATTATAATCTTATAGAAGATAATTAGATACATACTAACTTGTTTGATGAGAAAGTTTTCTTCCTTCAAAATCACAGACGAAAGAATATTTGATTCTAGGAAGGGAGTTATTTTGCTTAACTTTCCACAGTTTTCTGAGAAGGAAACTACGACTCAAAGAATTAAATGGCTTATGCAAGACTGAGTAACTTTTTCAGATTCCCATAGCTAATGAGTTTCAAATATCAACACCAGAAGCCTCAACTTTTAATTATCAGTTCACCTTTTGGTTTAAGCAGTTCTGTCTTTCAAATGACTCACGGTAGTTGTTGATTATTGCCTAAATTTAATAGTCTCTGTACAATTTTCTATGTGTCATTTATTGGTATTTGGGAATAAGTGGTGTGTGCTTTACTCTTTCTTTAAATACATTCTATTGACTTGAACATTCTTTAAATATAAACTCTCCCATTTAAAATCTAAGACGTCAGTGTTTCCTTGGCAACATAAACTTAGGCACATCTTCATGAGATCTATATACATCTGTTCTCATTAATTTTGTTAGCACCGTAGGCAGTAATTTTATCCTTTTTGTACTGATTGAGCATTAAAAATGGACTGGCACAGAGGATAAATGGAAAGTACAAGAGAAGACTATGAAGGGACTTATACTTTGCCTTAACTTCTAAAAAAAGATAAATTTATTGTCTAATAAAAGATACTATGCTTCTACTGATAAAGTTTTTATTTTTGAATTTGTGGCACTTGAAGCCTGAGTTAGTTTCTGATGGAAGTTTTTAAAATACAAACTACCTGTTTCTATAATATGCAGTAGAACCTTAAGTCCATTATTTTTAAATTTTTAGTCAGTAACACATTTGGAAAGACAGACTTTTCTTAAAGACGTGATTAGAAAAAGATATGAAGTACAGAAATTACCAACTCATGACACCATCCTTTCGTTTTTTGGATGTTTCATTTTTCATGGTGGGCATTTCCTTTCAAATAGAGTTTCATAGATATGGAATTAACTAGCTTTGGAAAAGGCCTAATCCAACAGTGTGAGATCATGAGAATTTTCCTGTGACGTCTTCTAAGGAAAATTGAAATTTGGGTGTCATACACTGATAGAAGTGATATTTAATTTTACATGGAACTAAGTAAATTTTCATTTAGTTTATTTTCTAAAAGATTAAATTCAAACTCTTTATTAAAATGTTTTTTGTTTTTCTGGACCTCACCAGAAAATTATCTAGCATGCTTTAGTTCAGGTACCATTTTTTTTTTTTTATGGTTGACTGCAGGGAGCATAAAACGTAACAATGTAGCCCATTTTAAGTGTGCAGCTCAGTGACAGTATATTCACACTGTTGTGTGGCATCACCTCTTCACTTCTAGAGCATTCTGTTTTTTATCCGCCCTAACAGAAGTTTTTATGCCTATTAAGCAGTAACTTCTCTACTCACCCCTGTATCTACTTCAGCCCCTGGTAATCTCTATGCTTAATTTTGTATGTTTGCATTTCCCTGCTTTAGTGGAGACCACATTTATAAAATTTTCAAAGTCACAACACTGAGCTGCAGAGAAATTGTTATTCGGTAGATGTTTTTATCATATCGCAGGATAATCACAGGTTTGGTCAGATGATGGGATAGGTTTCCAGAATGTTTGATTAATTTGTAATAAACAAAATCAAGACTTATTCTTAAATTTCAGACATAGTAGTGATATTCTTAGAAGTTCACATGCTTAACAAATAGCATTGATGAGAATTTGTTAGCTATTTATTGCCCGATTAAAACTGAAGTTCTAATAGTAATTAAAAAATAAACGTTTGTCTATAATCCATGACTTAATTTGAATTTCAAATACATAGAATTACACATAAGCTACTATTATGGACGAAAACCTTGAATTCTGTCTGTAATTCCTATTGTTCCTCTTCCAAAAAAGGCTTTAGGGAAGAATCAGGATATTTATACCTCCTTTTATAATATTCATGACAATTAAGCTGTAAATGGAAACAATGGACTAGTAAATTTAGTATGATACAGTACTGATTTTTTAAAAAAATGAGTAAACCTCATCATAAAGGTAATACACAACCTAAAATGAAAAGCACTTTTTCTGTGTTGCTCAGTAGTTTAATGTTAAATTATCTTTATAGCAAAACAAGGAAGATAGGGATTTTTTTAGTGTTCCTCAGTCTCGTCTTTGATTTATTTTTTTTATAGATGCTAACATGGTGATCAGTTTTCTTATCATTTTTTAAATTTCTTTTTCTTGCTAGGGATCATTTTACTACTTTCATTCTATATCCTTCTAGATAGAATTAACAAAAGAAAGAGAAAGAATGAAAGATAGAGCCTGACTATAGTATCCATTAAATTGCAGGATTATTTAAAAAATAAAACCTATTGAAGCCATTATTAATTAGCTAGGGTTTTCCAAATAATAATCACATTATGAAGGAAAAATCATTAAGTTATTTCTATATTTTTATTAAAAGTTTTAAGATAATTGTTAGTTAATGGATAGTTGTTGTCTAGCAACAGTCACAAAAATAAAATAATGATGACAAGAGGTAGGTATAGATGCAGTCATGATAAAACAAAACTATCAATATACATTAGGGTTTTAAAAAGTGTTAAAATGCAGAAAAACTACTAAGGGCTCTGTTTTGATTTTACACACACACACACACACACACACACACACGCATACACATAAGACAGTGTGGAGCTTTCTTTAAATGTAAGACTAATACATGCAACCTAGAGAGGGATGTTTAGAAATTGTCCTGAAAAAAACTTGAAATCTTTGAAAAATCTGAGCTACTTTTTCTATAGAATAACACGATAGGTAGTTTGCCTTTGAACTAGATAGAAGAGTGTTACCTTACAATGATAGTAATAAACATTCCAGCTTACTTCCGTCGGAGACATCAGGTAAAGAAAAGTTTTATAAACAATGAATGACAAATTCAGAAGTGTTTTTAAGAGGAAGTAATAGTTACTTAGACTCTCTCAGTTTCAGTCTTTTAGACTTGAAAATATTCTAATGAAAAACATTGCCACTGATTTGTCAAAGCTGAAATTAAAGTTTATTTTGATTAATGAGTGTAATTAAAAACTGCCATGTGTGCGCCATTGTGGAGTACTAGTTTGGTTAGTTGCCTTTGGCCAGCACAGTCCACATATATCTGAAGGTTCTGGGTTCATGTCCAGGGGCCAGTGGAATAACCAAGATGAACAACTAAGTAAAATAAATAAAGTGCTTCTTCCTCTTTTCTCTTCCTACCTTCCTGCCTCTGCTCACCCTCATTCCCGCCTGTACCTTTCTTTAAAAAACAAAAAAGCAAAACAAGAAAACCAGCTATCCACAATTCTGGTTATTGATAGTTCAAAGCTCTTGTATTTCTTATGGTATCAGAAATACCTACTTTCATTTTCATTGTTTTAAGATGAAGTTTTCTTAATTTTGTGTTTCAACTTCAGTGATTTTTTCTTTTTTACTAGGACTTTATACTGTGGAGTGTCTCTGTGTGTGTCTGTGTCTTCCTTGGAGAAAACAATCACAAAAGAGTGATTCATTCTTGTGCCATAAAACTTGTATCTCTAAGACTTTAATTTTAGTTTTCAGATGTTTTGTGAGGAAGGATAACAAATCAGAAATTAACAAATCACCTGGAAGTGAATGATTTTAATAGAAGATTAGATTTTAATATGTTTTAATAGAATTTCATTGGTTTGGCTTTTATTTTCAAAAACAAGCTTAATTAGTAACTGCAGTTATGATCTGTTGTTCACCATTATTTATTTAGCTGCTGACTTCTGGCATTGGTAGTGGCTCATGATTTAACAGAACAGTTTTTAGAAATAGTTTGTCAACTGAGGTTGCTATAGTGGGATGTATTTCCATTTGAGATTTTTCTCTCAACTTACTGGTCATTTAATTCTTCAGTAGATAGTTCATCCAAGGACTGCTGATATTGTTCTATTATTTGGTAATTATATGGATAGCTGAAACCTGGATCCATTTCTAACTATTTCATAACAGTAATATTTGAAAATTAGTATTGTTTTCAATAAACTAGGTGATGATACAGGTTCTTTATGAACCATGAGGATTTTAATTATAGTTGACCCTTGAAAACTGTAAGGGTGATTGTTTAATAACAGTTGAAAATCTATGTACAACTTTTGACGCCCCCCCCCCCCCGCCCACCAAAATTTAACACTAATACCTGAACCTTTACTTGTAAAGTTGATTTAACATATTTTGTGTGGTGATGAAAAATGTGTAAGGTGAAGACCAAAACTGCAGTTTAATGATGTTGTCTTAAGATACCATTTACTGTTTGTTATTTTTGCCAAGTTGGCTTTAGTTCCACTTTGAAAATAATTTGTTGTTGTCTTTGAGTTTTAAAATGCCTTAATTTTTTCTAATGCATGGAAGTTTTATTTTCTTTCTGTAACAAATTATTGTGAATATTTTAGCATATGTATGAATGGTGATTTTCAATGGAAGAAAGCAGGATTAAAAAAGTTGCTTCTAGCTAGGATGTCATTGTAGACCAGAGAATAAAACAAGCATATGAATTCTTTTTCCCATGATTTGTAATGGTTTTAAAATGTGCCATTTTTGTATCTCTTCTCTTGATACTAGTCAAATGTTTATGGTATAGACTAACTTTTCATTTTTACCCTGAATTTAACTTTTCTATTGATTATATGGAGAAGATGACTTTGGGGTCCTACTTCTGTATTACATGTAATTTTAATATATGTGGTTACCCGTTTTCATTTCTCTTGGTTACATACCTAGAAGTGGAATTTTGGGGTCATATGGTAACCCATATGTTTAACTGTTTTATAATTAATCTCTATTTAATTGTGCGAGGAACTGCCAGACTGTTTTTGAAAGTGTCTGCACCATTTTACACTCCCACCAGCGGTGTATGAAGGTTCTGATTTCTCCACTTCCTTCATGATACTGCTATTATCTGACTTTTGGAATTTAGCTTTTTTAGTGAGTGATCAAGTAGCACCTCCATTGTAATTTTGATTTGTATGTTGTGGTGTTTGTTGAGCACTTGTGTATCTTCCTTGGTGAAATGTTTCTTCAGATCCTTTGCCCATTTAAAAATCAGGTTGCTTGTGTTTTGGTTGTTGAGTTGTAAGAATTCTTTATTCTGGATTTAGATATTTTATGAGATAATTTTCAGTTTTTTCCCTCCCATTTTGTGGGATACCTTTTTACTTTGCTAATTAGTGTCCTTTGGTGTATAAAAGTTTTATGAAATTCAACGTAACTATTGTTTCTTTTGTTGCCTATGTTTTTGTTGATGTAACTAACAAATCATTGCCAAATTTAATGTCATGAAGCTTTTCCCCTATGAGCTTAAAGAGCTTAAAGTTTCAGCTCTTAAGTCTATGATTAACTTGAGTTACTGTTTTTTTAATATGGTTTAAGGTAAGGATCCATCTTCATTTTTTTTTTTTTTGCATGTGTATATTCATTTTTCTCTAATTTAAAAAAAATTGCGTTTCCCAGGGGTCTTGGTACCCTTGTTGAAAATCATTTGACTGTGTATTAGATGGTCTATTTTTGTTTTCTTTATTCCAGTGATCAAAGTATCTGTCTTTATGCCAGTATCATATCGTTTTGATTATTATGGCTAAGTTTTAAAATCAGGTAGTTTTAGCCCTACAACTTTGTTTTTTTTCAGGGTTATTTGGTTGTTTGTAGTTGCTGGAGATTCCATATGAATTTTAGGATGGATTTTTCTATATTTGCAAAAAAACATTTAGCTATCTCTTTCTGTCTCTTAGTAACTATGTGATTTTGATTTGTTACTTCTCTTAGCCTAGTTTTTTAACCTGTCAGGTGAGAATGACAAATCATGTTGTAGAGATATTTGAATGGGAGAATACTTAGCATTTCTGTTACTACCTACCATATAGTTGGTTACTATTATGAAAATGATTAGTGACAAGTTCTGATACTTTTCAAAATAAAATTATTTATGGTTGAGGTAGAAATTATATAGTAAAATAGTAATTTTTAAGTCAGGGTGGTTCATGTAATTAGACAAGCCTAAAAGAATAGGGAAGTATACAAGGATTACTATGGAGATTTTGAGTATGGATGTGATTAGATGTGACTGGAGAGGTCACAAATACCAGATCATGAGATTTTTAATAATGATGGTGGTTTCCATTTATGAATCTTTACTATGTGCCACACATGTGTTGTGAAGATTAAATGAAATAATTGTTACATAGAAAACCAGTGTCAAATGAGAAAATAAGGTATAGAACACAGAGAGATTAAATAACTTGTAGGTGATGGAATTGTACCATGGTTATTCTGACTACAGAACTTAAGCTTTACCCATTATATATTTTTGTGTGTGTAATTTAGTAGGCCAAACCAGAGTTTGAACTTGATCCTATTCACAATCTTGAACTCTTTGAAGATTTTAGCAGAGACATAAGTAAAATAAGTAGATAAAATTTGTGTGTTGTGTTTCATAAACATCACCTTGGCTGTAGTTTACATTGAGGGGAGGTGTGGAGAAGGCATCTGGATATAGAACTGAAAAACCTTCCATCTCTATAGGGCATATGCTAATTTTAAGGGAAAGTAGTTTATTTTTTCTCATTTATTTCTGTTTTCTCATCTATTAAATGAAAATATTATTGATTTCCCTCCCATGAGTTCAAACAATCAAATTTGTTGGAATTACACTTTGTAAGTACCCGTAAATTTTAGCTATGATGATGATGGTGACAATGGTGACGATGATGATAGGGATGATAGGTTGAACCTTGAAAATAAGCTTGAATTTTAATGTTTTCCTTTTTTAATGTTTGTTTTATTATAGAACTTACAGACATGACTTCAGTACGTGCTACAGTATAATAAAATCTTAACCCCCCTACTTTCTGTGTCCCCCCTGCCCACTGTTATTTTGGCTTTTCAGTTTATGGGAAGAACAGATGGAGACTATTATACTCTGGATGACATGTTTGTCTCCAAAGCAGCTGAGAGAGAACGGCTTGGTGAAGAAGAAGAGAATCAGAGGAAAAAGGCTATTGCTGAACACCAGAGACTTGTTGCCCAAATGGAAAAATGTCTGTATTGTTTTGACAGCTCTCAGTTTCCCAAGCACCTTATTGTTTCAATAGGTGTTAAGGTAAGAATCCTTATTACTTAAGGAAAACAGTAGTATATGTAGATTTGCCACTTTTTTCATACTCTTAGGAGATTCCTAAGGACTGTGTCTTATCTTTTTCTATAGTTTAAAAATATTTATTTTCTAAGTTCTTATTCTTAGACTCTTTAGAGTGAGACTAAAAATTTAATGACATGAAGCTTAAACATTTACGTCATTGTGCTCTTTAGAGCTGCAGGATTGGGTTGTGGTCGAGGCCTTTACTTGGAGCCCGACAACCAGATTCAAATTCTGACTCTGCCAGTTCCCAGCTTTCTGCCTCGATTTTCGTGATTGTCATTGATTCTAGTTTTTGCTGCCCCCCCCCCCCACCCTTACTTTCTCAGAGAACTGGTTTGTTTCTTGTCATAATTTTAGTTTATTTCTTTTTTTTATTGTTAATTACGTCTCTTTCCCTGTAGGAAGTTCTGTGAGGACAGAGATGATATTTATGGCCATTGTTTACCATACATGGCATCCCTTGTAAGCCAGTCATGTTTGCTCATGTACATAATGGTCATTTATTTTATTATTTGGTGATTTAATTTTTACATTAAGTGAATATTGTATACCTGATATATGCCAGATCCTAATTAGGCACTAGGGGAAAGTCACTAGGAAAATCAGATAAACTTGTGAAACTTCTGTTATAAAGAAGTAGGGAAGAAGAAAAAGTAACAATTTCCCTCATAGAAGAAAGTATTCATTGACATAAAGTAAATAAAAGGGAGAAAATGGAATAAAATGATGGGAAAATACTTTCTGAGGAGGTGGTTTAAAAGGTTTCTCTGAGGACAATATATTAGTGAAGATATTTAGTGAAAAAGGCCTAAGCAACATGAAGATATGAATCATGTTTCAAGAGGAGGCATCAGTCAGTGAAAACTTGTGGAGGAAATGAACTTTGCAATCGTGGAACAGGAAGACCTGTGCAGCTGGAGTGGAGCAAGAAGTGATAGGAGAGAAGTTGAATGATTGAGTGAATGCTAGTTTCAGGAACTAATCATTCGGGGACTATACATAGACATATTTATTTATTGTGTTTGCACACTTGCAGCCCCCGCATTACCTCCCCCCCCACCACTGCATGTCCAAAGAACTGCCATTGATTTTTCCATTACAACTCTGCTCTTTAGTATCTTTAGGTCATTAAGATAATTTATATTTATTGGTTTGGGTTTTGATTTTTTATTTCCTTACCCTTCTTTTTCTTTCCTTCCATAAATTATTTAAAAGATAAATATACACAGAATCATTCAGAATGTAATCAATTTATAAAATGATAAAAACCCCACTTTAACCAATGACATATTGATTTTTCTAAGTTCTTTTCCAGAGCTTTACATAAACATTTCCATTTTAATTATGACATGTATAAATATCTCATTCTCCTTTTAGTCTGATCCCTATCACTTAAAAGAATGTAGGATTAAATTAAACATACAGTAACAGTTAAATTTTTCCCATGACATCTTAGGAAAGTTGGGTTTGTTCAGTAACCTGAAAAAGACGGACTGGTTATATAGGGAGGCAGGAAAATATTAAGTGTAGAACTTTGTTTAGCCTCCTGTTTGAGACTGTTCCAAAGCAAGCCTTTCTTAGTTCACTGGTCAAAGAAACTGTTGGCCAGTAAACATAGTCTATTTTTTCAACTTTTACTACTATCTGATAAGTTTTTTCCCCTTTCTCCTCTGCTTTCCTCTTCTACTGTGAGGTAATTTAGTTTCCAATTAGTCATTATTAATGACTTTAAATTCTTCTTTGCCTTCAACTTACAGAGAGTTGGGTGATCTGTTTCCCTCTTCTGGGACTAGTCTTTTCATTCTGGTTTCTTTATAAAGCTGTTTGAGTCTGCTTTCTCTGCCTGGGCCTCATTAAGTTATCTTTGCTCTAAAGACTCTAACATCTACCTTTAGCCTCTCACATGTGACTATTTTAATATATAAATATTTGAAATATTGATTAAAAGGCATTTTATCAGTTTCCTACAATAACAGACTCCCTATCCCATCCATTGTAGCTAAGAAATTATTTATTAATCTCAATAGACAATAATAAATTATAATTATTACTTAAGTTGTTATTCATATATGATTATGAATTTCTAAGAAATTGCTTTGCTATTAAGTAGAAATAATAAGCAGTATTTCCAAGAAATTCAGTAATTCTTATTCAACTTGAATTTTAATATATAAAGTTAATGTCTTAAATCCAGGTATATCAATGAAACTATATTAGTTCTTAAGAGTCAGTTAAATAACAATTTGATCATCAGCTATCCTTGCATTCTCCCTCATTTTTTTAGAAAAATAAAAATCATCTACATACTTCCTTTTTTAGCACTAGACTTAAAAAAAATACTTTATTAAAACAACTTTAGATTATAGAAAAACTGAGAAGGTAGTTCAGAGTTCCATATACCCCACACCCAGTTTTCTCTCATGAACATCTCACGTTAGTATAGTACATTTGTTACAATAAAAGAATTAGTACTGATAATTTTTTTAATTGTGAATGTGGTTGTGATTTTACAGTAAATTTAGGTAAATAACTGTATCCTATTTTTTCCTCTCTTTGCAGTTTTCAAAATTAGTTACTCTGTTAAATATATACCTTGCAAAATATTTCTAGTTAAAATCTATTGAAAATAGAAAATAAGAACATATCCCATTACAGAATTTTTAAATGTTCTTTGTGAACATAAAAACTTGTTTATTTATGATCTTTATGAATATGTGCTTACTACCAACATATTAACTGACTTTTTTTAAGGATAGTTTGTACATATTAAGAAAAATAGTACCAGCTTATGGGTAATACGTGTGTGTGAATAAACAGAGGTTAATAAGAGCAGTAAAATCATAGAGGGTCACTTCCTTCCTCTAGCATTTGGGTTCTCTTTTCTCAGCCAATCTGGGAAGAGAAGAAGGCCCTAATTATAGACACCAGTTAGACTTCTCTACATTACTGGGTCTTGTATCTTTTTATTCTTTCAAAACTTGTGTTGTTTTGAGGACTTTCAATGTGCGTAGCTTCTTTAGATCAAGGATAAAGTGTCATTTATTTTGCCATTGGGTAAGCTTAATAACCATAAATTTCTAGTTTATTAAAAGTTGTCTTTATCACAAAATATTTTTTAAATTTAATTTGAATAAAGACTATTGCTTATAAACAGTTAACCATATTTTCCTACTAGGGGCTCATCTGTAACAATTGTGAATAAATGACAAAAGCATCTCACCTTTGGAATTTTTCCTCATAGGTTTATTTATGTTTACCCAACTTCCAATCTCTTACTGAGGGCCACTGCCTGATAGTCCCTTTGCAGCATCATAGAGC
This sequence comes from Solenodon paradoxus, assembly GCA_004363575.1. NCBI lineage: Eukaryota > Metazoa > Chordata > Mammalia > Eulipotyphla > Solenodontidae > Solenodon > Solenodon paradoxus. The sequence continues at coordinate 156,851 of RJWH01000731.1, read as the reverse complement.
AGCTACCTTGTTGGATGAAGACATCTGGGAGGAAATTCAGGTCAGCATAATCATACACATTATCATTGTAACACTCATGAGCAATTTTCTCAAGTTAATGTGAGGAATTTAGGTTTTATACCTCCATCAATGATTTTACTTTCTGAACTTAGACACTTGTTTGCATTTTCATTTTTTTGTATATCTACAGATTGTGATGTTTTTACCACTCATCACCTTTTTACTTTATTTGTGTTATGTAGTCTATGTTTTGAAAGCTATTCTCTATTAAATTAACTATAACAAAATAATACTTATTTTACTTAGAAATTCAATATAAAGATCTGAAATCTGCTTATTTGGAGCATAAGATAATTGTTCCTACTACAGTAAACTAATACATTACAGCCAAAAGGAAAGATATTTTCAGATAATAAAAATAAGTTTTGCAAGTCAGAGGTTTTTATTTAGCATTTGCCATATTTTGTTAGAGGGAATTGGCCTGCTCTGTTCCTGTGATTTTGTTACCAGTTTTACTTTTCACACTTCTCCCTTCATAACTTGGCCCTGCTTTTGAATTCAGGGATTTTTTGTGTGTGTGTGACTGATTCTTCAAGAGAGTGAAAGTCACTACATGGGTGAAATTACTGTTGAATTATTTTAAGACCTCCTCATAACCAAATAAGAGAGAATGAAGCCCCGTTTTTTTTCTAATCCCTGATAGCTGAATAGGGATGTCTCTTTAGAAAATGTAAGAATTCTAAGACTTCAAAAGAGACTGCCTACTTTCTTTTTGCACCATGCTGATAAATATGCGAAAAGAGGAGATGTTTGACTGTATTTATTGGAATTCAGTTTCTTACTCCCTGAATCTTTAACTTTTCCTTGGCAAGTCAGTTTATGCAGACTATTTTAATGCATCTATGGTCAAGAAAGGGTGAGAGTATATACAAACATATTTGATGTGAGAGTTTTTTGTTTGTTTGTTTCTCTAGTGAATGCTAGTGCCAGTAAATAATTTACAGTGGAGAGTAGGGAAATCCGGTTTTCAGAATGAAAATTTTTTTTCTGGAGTGCCTTTAAAAATGTACACATGCAAAACTGATTTAACTTAGAGCAAAATACAGGTATAGTGTCAAAAAGATTTTAAGGAGTGCAAGAATCCCATCTTACGTGTTTCATATTTCTGTTAGAGATTAAACCTCTTGATCAAAAACATTGAGGTGGATTATAAAAAAGAATTTTATGCAATTAATTAAAAAGGTACTGAGAATACAAATAACGAAAATCCATGTATTCTGAGAAATATAGAGAAAGATCATTAATTCTTCCCAGAGGTATAATGTATTTTACAGGATACATTATAGTGTAATACACTTTGTAAACCACATATATTATGGAAAATTGAGTGAAGGAGTAAAAGCCAAATTGTTTTGTGCAAATAATGGCATAGTGCTTATCTGGTGATAAGAGAAAAAATTATTAGAAGCTGTAAATTACTGTAAGATAGTAAACAAAATGTCTGAATTCTAGTTTGTTTAAATAAATTCAGCTTTTTAGATTTTGTTTTTACTTTTAATTATGTGCAATCATTGAATATAATTAAGCCTAGTGGATATCCTTATGATCATTCTGTTAGGCTGTCTCAGAAAGATGGGATGGCGGGCATGCCCGGCGGCCAAGCCCAGAAAAAAGGTGGATGACGTCAGAATAAGGGATGCAACCCCCACACCTGGATTCACAGGGCCAATCCCCAATCTGCATAGGAAGCCTGCGAAATTCCTTTGCTTAAAGAGCCCGCTCCCCTTTGTTCAAGCGCGACTTCCCAGCCCGCGACTTCCCCGGCCCTTTGCGGACTTGGGAATTTCGCCCGGGTGTCCAGAATCCAATAAAGCCCTGACTATTCGACTTTTTTGTCTAATTGACTTTTGCTCCTCGCGGAGCCCAGAAAAACCTTACACATTCCCCTTGTTTAGAGAGTATATTAAAAAATGATTTTACTTAGCCAGAAATATTGTTTACAAATTCAGGAGCCGCTTATTTCAAGTGATTTTAAATCATTATCTTTAATAACATTTAAATTTAATTTCAGACCTATTCAATAGAAAGTAGAGGGCATATGGAAATAATCACAAATTTCAATGAATAAGATCTAAATTTTTAGTTTTATTAAATATATAGTGAATCTTGGTCCTCTTTAGATTTATTCTTATCAGTTTGACAAATGCACTTGAGGTCTTAGACACCATAGGCCTGTTTTCAAAATGGCTGTGTGGTCGTTGATGCTTCTCAACAGTGGGTTTCTCTGGAAGTGATGTGATGGAGTCTTTCATTGGGAAATCACAAATGATGATATGTTTAGGTTTCTTTTGTGGGGCTGTCCAGAAAAGAGTCTTTCAGTCTCTTGTCTAGAGCATCTCAATCTGCTTGTCGGTGTTCTGGGAGCTGAGTGGGTGAAGAAGGCTGGAATGACAGAATGTTGAACGTTTAGGAACACTAAGTAACAATTTCCTATAAGGCTCCTGTTCTCCCATGTCTGGTTTTCTCAACCCAGCTATAGTTTACCTTCTCCAAAGGATAATCCTATAGTTTTCTGCTACACAAGGAGAGAATCTGGTGTGTTATTTGCTTTTTCAAAAGGCTCGTGAACACCATCTATTGTTTGCCGTACTTTCCTCTACTTCCATAGCCACATGGTTCTGTGGCAGAGCTCTCTCCTCTGCACTCCTGCTGCGTCCCCTCCCGCTACTGCCCAACAGGAGCCAGCTTTCTGGTGCTTAAGTCAGATGCGGTGAGGTGGTCAGCTTTTCTGTGGATGTCTCGTTGCCTTTGTTCTAGTACATGTATTCCCTCATTCTCTTTGTTCCAGTAAGTTTATGCTGTTTTAAAAATTAATGTCATTTTTGAGGAGTTACACTCTTAGGATACAGAGTTAAATATGTATGTTCTAGCTAACTAAATTTATCTTTGGATAACTTTATCTTTAGATATGTGCTATTTAGAACATTTGAATTATGATTTTGCCATTACATGGTTAACCTGTGGGAGTGAAAGGCAGAGTTCTCCCATTTCTCTGAAGTGTTTCACAGACTGGACAAATGAACAAACTAACATTAGTTACCATTAGTAAGAGAACAGCCCAAATTTAATAACATACATATGGAGAATTTAATGGTGATAAATTCTGAGGTAACTGGGGTAGACCTGCATTTATATCCTGAGCTGAGACTTGGAAAGGGGACCTGGGGTCTCAGGGGAGAAGGGGAGTCACCACACAGCAAGGAAGAATGACTCATCATTGCTCTCAAAGATAAATAACTTCCCTCTCTACATTTTTCTAGAGAATAGGAACAAAAGATCATTTGTGGATTAGGAGAAGGGTGGAGGCCCAGGCTATCTTACATGACTTCTTTGATTAAGGGAAGGCCTAATTTGTTTTTAATTGACTTTATAGAAGGGATATTGCATTATAACATTAAATAGGAGCTTCTCCTTTGCCTCTGGGACTGTCCTTCACTGTGCTTGGCTCTTCATGTCAGAGTGGGGCACATACAGATGACTGATTCTGAGAAACTTGTGGTGATCTGTTTTAATTCCCTCAAATTCAAAATGGCTTTGATATTTTTAGGAAAAGCCTTCAATTTTAATTTCATAGTAATTTAATTTCATATTAATTTACTCATATTGGCTTGGTTTTTTTGGGGGGGGTAATGTGACTTGTTACAAATTAAGAATTATAATGCCCTGCACTATCTTAAATATAAGGAATTTTAATGTAGATGTGGTAACTACATATGTTGCAGGCCCAGCAACAAGGAAACGGGGGACACTAAGGCTTTATCAGGAAGTAAGGTTTATTCTGCTGCAGTGGCTCAGCGGATTCACATCCAAAGGCTGAGCCCTGTTTGTGCTGAGGCTCCATCTTTTATACTTTACAGTTAGTGCAGCACAACACTTCTTCCATATTGCAAAGGATTTCATTGGTTACATTACCTATAGAGTAGGATCCTGTCAAGTCCCTCCTCCATGCCGTGTCACCTCTGTACATTTTCAGATTCCTCCTATTACACATAAGGAATTATAATTAGGCAAGTAATCATAATTTACAAATGTGGAAAATAGTGGTACCTTAAAGGGTTGAAGTGTTTTTTGCTAGAAATAGGAAACTTCATGTCACCCCATAATATGGATCTCTATAGCTCTTTGAAGCATAAAGTACTTTTGGTATATCTGATAATGAACTAAACTTTTTGCATTGTTTAGTTGTCATACACTTTTAAAAAGGAAGTATTACTAAAATATGTATAGTGTATTTGTCATATTGAGCTTGGGGAAAGCCTATGTTAATAGAGCTGATGCCTCAAGTTATACCATTAAGCTTATATTTTTAAATTAAACTCTTATACATATGTAGAAAAGAAAAGTATTTAAAAGTGTCCTTGAAGCGCTTAGTTTGTTTATATTATATTCATAATATCGAAGCATTCTCGTATGACTAGCTAATTTAGTATTTTTTCAGTTTCATTTATAATCCATGACATCTTGAGGTTGCCGTCGTCACTATTATCTAGACAGAATCTAGAACAATCATCCAGTAGTTAGGAAAGGATTATGAGTTAAGTGAAGTAGGAAATTTGTGAGATAATCTTTATTAAAACTTTCATTGTTGTTGTTGTTGCTTTTTATCTTCTTTTTCTTCAAAGAAGTTTGGATTCAAAGATATAGTTCTACTCTAGTAATGATCTTCCTTTTTCTAGAATATAAATTACCTTCTTAACACAGCATTAGATAATGAAATAAACAACTATAAACTGCTAATAATAATAAGTAAAAATTCACAAGCATGGTAATAGTTAACATTAGACTGTCTAAAAAATTGTATTATAAAACAATTTTGATATTTTTTCCATTTATTAAAATTGTTTTGTACGTGTGCTACTAGGCATGTGAAGGTAACAGGGACATACAATTCCTATACAACAGAGGGAAAAATAGAGGTTAGCTGTTGCCACTTGTTTGTTTATGTGGAGTTCAAAGGCAAACTTTTCCCATTTCTCTGAGGTTCTTTGCACACTGGATAGATGAGCAAATTAACATAGGCAGGATGGGTAAGAGAAAAACCTAGATTTAGTAATAATGTATGTATGGAGAATTTACATGGTAGCAAATTCTGAGGTTATTGGGGTACATAAACACACTTAATCTTGAGCTGAGCCATGGAGTTCTCAGGGGAGAGAGAAGGGAGATTCCATGTGATAAGGAAGAATAACTCATCCCTACATTTACTCTAGAAATCTGAAGTAATTCCCCTTTCTGTCTTCTTCTGGAGAATAGGGAAGAGAGACCATTTCTTGATTGGGTGAAGAGTGGAGGAGCAGGTTATGCAGATGGTGTTTCATTAAGGGAAGGACTAAAGCTTTAGAAGAATTGGACCTTCTTGTTTGCATTTGGGGCTGTCCTTTGCTGTCCTTGGTTCTTTAAGTCTGAGTGGGGCATTTATGGAAAAACAGTTCTGAGAAACTTGAAGGGTTCTGAGATAACTTGTGGTGTCATATTTTAGTCCCATCATTTATTAGTAGCTTCAGTCATATTACGGATGTCAGTGAATTGCTCACCTTATTTTCCTTCACTGTATTATAAACAAAACCTAACTTGCAGTAGCTTGAGACAGCTAAAGTAATTTCTTCCATCATAGTCCAGTTGGACTGGGTAGTTCTGCAAGATAGATTGCCTCCAAGCAGTAATTTTGGCAATTGGGCTCCTTCCATGGTAAGGCTTTCTTATGCTGGAGTCCTCTTTTCAGCTTCTCGGACGGGAGAAAATGAATGTGAGAAGGGGCACTAGCTCTAACCGCTTCAACACAAAAATGACACACATCATCTCTATGTATATTCCATTTCCAGGGACTGCATATGACCCCGCAGTCCCACGGAGACCAGGAAATTTAGCCTTCCTGTGTCCCAGTGTGGAAGAGAATGTGGAGCCTAAATGCAGTATTTTCCAGGTTTCTTTTTGAGAACAAGACCTTCCAGAGCAGCAAAGGTCACACCAGCTTCTGAGTGCTAGAGACCAAAGTTCACCTCATAACCCTTGGGAAACATTCATTGTAATCCTTTCATCGACCTGATGTTTGAGGAGCTGGGACCACCTGAGTGCTGAGGCCACTGAGCACAGACCTGAGAACTTCCTGGGAAATCCCTTCATCTACTTCTGTCTTTAAATTTTCTTGTGGTTAAGTGCCTCCTGTTCTCTTACTAATCACGGACACTGGAAAGGTGGTCCCAAGGGTATAAATCTAACCAGCCCCCAACCTGGAGTGCAGCTCTCTCTGCCCAGGAGAACTCTTTGTCAGGACTGTTGCTTTCTTTCACCTTTATTTTTACTTTCACCTTTATTTTCTATGATAAACCTACTAAGTCCCACCAGTCTAAAACACCTAAGTTTTTCTTGTTTTTTTCACCACTGAACCCCAGGATCTTACTTCACCAGGAATAGCAAAATGAAACAGTTTATAGGACATAGCCTTTTTTGGAAGAGTTTTTATCTGTGCTGCAGGAATCATCTAGGGGCATGGCAACTATAAAATTTGAAGGTCGACTTTAGCATAGATGTTCATACCAGTATTTTATATTTTGCAATTTTTATCATGATTTAGACTCGTGTGTGTACTGTATCCATTAATATAATTTTATAAAGTATAATACCAAATTCAGGAATGTTTTAAAAGGGGGATACAATTATCTGCAATTTTTTTTTTTTTATGATCAGACTATCAGTGTAAGATTTGCAGCTTCTTAGACCATTACCAAGACTTTGAATTTAACCTTTGAGTGTCTATAAAGTGAGGTGGCTGTGTTTAGTTTCTATATAGCTGCAGTCAGAAATGAAAAGTGAATCCCACATCTGATCTTTACCTTGGTTCCTTTTTAGTTCACCTCAAATTGACATTACCTGGTCTTTTTTTTTTTTTTTTTTCCTTCTTGCCCTTATTTTATAAAGTGAGTGGAAAACAGAAAAGTAATGAAATGATAAATAGTAGTGACCAGAAGTATAGCACTGAAAATTTTAATATAATTGTAATAAACTTTGACATTAGTTTATATGCCAAACCTGGTAAAGTTTAGAGTCCTGATCATATTCATTGAACTCCTTTTCTATATAATCGTGATGAAAAAACTAAAATTTAACAACAGGTACATATTAGCAACTAACATTTATTGAGTGCCATCTATGTACCAAACACTGTACAGACAATTCTGCTCTTTGCCAATGTTACCTCGTGATATCTTGAATAGTTCATTGATGGTAGGTACTGTTATCACCCCCATTTTACAAGTAAGGAAATTGAGAACAAGAGATGTTGGAAAAGTTCCTTAGTATTTCAGTAATTAGCAGAGAGAACTAAGGTTTAAAACCAGATGGTGTGATTTTAGAATCTTTGCTCTTACATATTAGAAGCAAAGGATTGTATCTAAGACAGAGGTCGACAAGCTTTTCTGTGAAGAATCACATATTGAATAGTTAGGCTTTGCACACCATATTAGGTCTGTTACATATTTTCAGTTTCCTTAAATCCCTTTTTGTTAAGTAAATACCATTCATAGTTTACTGGTCCAAAGGAAAACAGGCCATGAGTTGGCCTATGGCTATAAATTGCCAACTCATGCTGTAAAGATTAAAAAGTTATTAGGGACACTTCTGCTCTGGGAAGACAGAATAAATGTACTTTACTCTCTTCATCCCACTAAGAACAAGTAAAATCCTTGGACATTGTATATAAAACAAACAAAAGAAGACTGAATGTTGTAGAAGAGAAGGCAGACTGGTGAGGAGCCACAGGACCCAAGCAGTGACACAATGGCGAATTCTATGAATTTTCTTTTTGCCTCAAATATCCAGACTTGGAGCTAAAGACAAGCTGTTAACTTAGAAATACCAGTAGGCAATAGACAAAAAAGTCTCAACAAAAACCTGCTCCTCCGGGCAAAGGGACTGGAGAAAAGCAGCCTACCAAGACTGGAAACTTAGACAGTAGCCTCACTTCTTTAGCTTTGGCAACAGAAAAGACTGTGACCCCATCACCACCCATGCCAGCAAAGGCCAAGACCTGACCTTGTACTTCCATGCTCACCAGAATATAACAAGCATTCCAGTCCTAAATGGAGTGGTATCACAGAAGGCCAGGGAGAGAAGCAGGGCTTTCATCCTGATCAGACACTCATGCATCCTACACTCCTCCCCTTGACTTCATAGAAAGCACATGTGGAATAACTGCGAGGGCCACCTTCTCCTCTCATCACGCTGCTCTCAGTGGAGGCCTCGTAGGAGTGCAGAACTCCCATTCCTTACCCAGCATCAAGAGTAGATGAGTAACCTCTCCCCTTTTTGTGTGTAAATAGACCAAATAGAGAAACTAAGCTTCTATCTCCATGGGGCAGTAACTAGTCAGTGTCTTAACAGTTTGGTTAAATAACCAGGCAATTATGCTGAGTTTAAAAAGCCAACAGCAATAGATGCCATGATTTTATCTATCTATCTATCTGTCTGTCTATCTATCTATCTGTCTGTCTATCTATGTAAGATAAATATATAAAAAATAATGGTATATGTTATATAACATTCTTGAAATGACAAAATTAAAGAAATGGAGAACAGATTGGTGATTGTCTAGGGTTGAGAAAAGGTGAGTGGGTGAGTATGGCTCTAAAAGGGCAACAGTAGGGATCCTTATCCTTACGGTGTTAGAATTGCTCTGGTTGTGGACTGTGTCAGTGTCCTGGTCGTGCTATTATGCTGTGCTTTTGTTGTTTCTGTTGGAGAAACTGGGTTAGGGATGTATGTCATCTCTATTATTTCTACCTATGATCCACACTTAGCTCATAATAAAGAAAAATAAAATATTGAAAAGTTATAAATCAAGCTGTCAAATCTAAAAAAAAGTCTCCTCCTCTTAGAAAAATACGCTTGCATAATACTCAAGGAGAAGTTTGCATTTAGAATCTCAAACACTTTAAAGGTTCATACATGTTGGTTTAGGGAGAGTTGACTTCTGGCTTCCAGCCTGTAACGTGCTCCTTTTTATCCAGTGTCTGGTTTCATCCTGTATTAGTAGGGTATCCTGTGAGTTCATGTGAAATTCCTGGACCACATGTCTAAGTTCCCGACAGCTACATTTGACAAACAACTATTCCTCAGGCTTAGGATTGTGAAATAAATGCATATTTATACAGGGATTTTACAGTAATGCCTAACTTTTTGGGAAAAGAAAACCTTCTTTTCAACTTAAAGTATTTATTTGGCTTTCAAACATTTGGTAAGACTACATGGTATGTGAAAATAGGGGACTGCTTGAAAACACAAGGCTATCCCCTAAGTAAGGTTAGCTAACATAGAAGTGACAGAACGAATATACATGCTCTGAGGGTAGGGAAATATAAGTGAATTCCACTTCTCTCTTACTGAATTTAAGGATACCCACCTGCTTAGAGTCTCTTCTTTGGCTTATCGATGTTTCTGTAGGGTTTTATTATTAGTTTTGCATATTTTACCACCTAAATTTGATTTTTTCTCTTCCTTTCTCAGTGTATCAGAGCCATTTTCAATATACATAAGACTGTCCAGAGTAAGTGTCAATATAAAGGAATAGTTACTTAAATATGTGAAATTATGTAGTAGATTTAAAAAGTAATTATAAGTTAGCATAGAGTTGACAGGTTTACTATTTGTTTTTTATTTCAAAGGGATTATTGTGCTTTTAATTTTTTTCATGTTTCGAAACTCCTCTAAATGCCTTATTTACTTAGTTATTTTCCTTTCTTCAGATGTTCAGAAGATCCTTGGTAAAGATGTTTGAAGATAAAGGATTGGACTGCATCTTTTTAGAAACTAACATGAGCATGAAGAAACAGTATCATATGGTTTATGAATGCATTCCTCTCCCTAAGGAAGTGGCAGATATGGCTCCCATCTATTTTAAGGTATTTATAGTCTTCACATGCATACATATTTTTTGTCACAGTGCTGTTCTATGAATATAGTTCTTTTTATTCTTGTTTTTCTCCTACAAATGTATATGATATTTTATATCATATAATTATAAAATGCAAAACATTTTACTGTTTAAATTTCTGTAGAAAGAAATTTGGAATTTTGATCTTTAAAAGAGCACACAAATATATAAGTATGAATATACTATCAAATAGTAATGCATAATTTTTATTTTCTCATTTCTCAAATAAAGTTAGGGTTTTACCTTAATAAGAGCTTTCAAATAAAAAATATATTCTTAACTCTAGAAAGCTTATTGTTGAAATTCACCAGAACCAAAAGTAGTTGCATACAAAAAATACAAATTACAATTGCTGAGAGATTGCTGTAAATTTTAATATTTAATAACTCATCATGGTATTTGTAAATAGAAATGAATATCTAGCCACTACATGTATTTTTGGACATTTAATAACTTCAATTGGTCATTATTATGTTCAAGCAGCTTTTATTATATAGAACATGGTTGATGTTGATCTGAACACAATTTAATATATAGGCTAATAAATGCATAAACATAAAACCATATGTGATAGTAATATATGAAAAGAAAGAAGAATATAATGTTTTCTGGTTTAGGAAGGTGGTGAGGTAGTATAGGAACACTAACAAATGAAACATTTAGACTTTCTGGAATAGTAAAATTTATTATTATAGACTATAAATCTCAATAAAAAGGATTCTATTGTAAAGCTTGTTAAGGTTGATGAAGTAGTGAAAATACATTTTACCTAGAAAATATAAAAACATCTGATTATTTGATTTAAGGAATTAAGTTATTAAAGAATGGGAAAATAAGCCAGATAATCCCCAAACCCATGCCAGTCCTGTGTTAACCAGAATCAGTTGAGAAAGAGATTACATGCTTTTTTGAATGTTATTTTCGTACCTCCTCAGTAGAGCCCTAGGTGGCTAGAGGCTTCTGAGATAGAGGGCATACGTAGAGTTGCTCATATTGGGTGTCAGATAATAGTGCTTAGAATGGTGCATTACTTTTATCTTCTGTATTAGATATTTTACTTGGTTATTGAAGATGCATTTATTTTAAACTGTATATTTGAATGTTAATTTTCATCTTTAAAATATGCTTTACTAATAATGGTACTATATAAAAATGATATTATTTTATACTCATTCCCCTGGATTGTCTTTATAAATTTTTTTTTTTACCGTAAATGCTAGTCATATTGCTAGAAAGTCTTAGATGGTTCCATTTCTATGTCTTTACCCTTTCATTGTTATATGGCCATAAATAACTTAAGTACTTGATCACTAGAAGCATGTACTCTTTTTTTTTTTTAAAGAAAGAGGAAAGGTGCAGACAGGAGTGAAGATGAGCAAAGTACAGGAAGATAGGAAGAGAGAGGAGGAAGAAGCATTTAATTTTATTTAGTGGTTCACTTGGATGTTGCCCTCAGCTCTGGGATGCAAACCCAGTTCCTTCTGGATGTTTGTGGACTTTGCTCAGCCAGAGGCAGCAGACCTAATCACAATTCCACCAGGGTATGCCTAAATTAATCTTCTGATATTTGGAAGAGCAGTAAAACTAAATTAATTTTTTGGGTAATTTGAATAGATTTCTGTTAATGGAGTAAGGAATTTGTGAGCTTTTATGTTCACAAATTATGTTCAAAATTAATTTTTTTGTCTTATTGAACATGTTTTGTCTTGTAAAGTTTTGAGCTAAGAGTTAAGAATGAGTAAAATATTACTTTGGTTAAAGATAGGACTTTAAAAGTTAAGAAGTTCCCATTTTATTTTTTAAATTTTTTATTGTTTCACAATGCTATATACTTTCTAGGATATTGAATTTGCACCTCAGTCTATTTCACCACAGTGCCAGTGTCCTTTACTAACCCCTTGTTGACTCCTTCCTTCTCTGTCCCCTTTTCTCCACCCTTCAGTAGCCACATATTTGTGTCCTGTGAGTTTTGTTGAGATTTTTCTGCTTATTTCTTTTGTTTCTTTGTATTCCATATGAGTGAAGATATCCTGTAGTAAGTTTCAGTTTTAAATAACAGAAATTAAAGTTGTATCCTTCAAAATAATGACCTTCCGTATGTAATTAGCCTACTAATTAGCTTTATTTTTAAACTCTTTGTATTTGCTTATGTATTACATTGTCTTTAATAATTGGCTGTTTTTCAGAAAGCTATAATGGAGTCTGATGAAGAGTGGTCTATGAATAAGAAATTGATTGATCTCTCTCTAAAAGATATCAGAAAGTCTGTAAGTATCATTTTTTATGTAAGAAGAAAGCATCTAAGCGTTTAAGATCTAAACTTATTTAACAGCTATTTGAGAAAAAAATACTATTTGAGTGACCAAAAATGAAATAACACATTCTTCAATTAAAGAAGAAATTAACTTTCAAGAAGAAATTAACTACCTAGTCTAGAAAATGCTTCTTTGAGGATTCCTAGTCTTCCTACCATCTGTTGTTGTGGTCCCTCTAATTGGCTATGACAGCCACCAGATTGACATGAGAGCTCCTTTCATGGGCTTATCAGCTTCTATGGGACAAGTATTTGGGGCCTTCATGATACTGGAATTTTAATGACAGAAACATTTCCTAGAAACTGTCTTAAATTTGGAACTCTTACTTAAAATTTTTTTTCTTATGCAAAATTTCCCTGTTATATGTTCCTTTGAAACAATAGTTGAGTTTGATTATGGGTTCATTATTCTTTTGGAGATTTTCCTAACCATGTCTTATAATTTGATTTTGATTTTCAGATGAACTTTTAGATAAAATTGCATGTAAGTTGAATACTTTAGTTTTGACATAGCTTTTCTACATAATATAAGTTCAATGGAAGAGAGAAATAATAGAACTGTGCTTTTCTTTTTAAAAAGTAGTTTAATTCTACAAATGTTTATTGAGTGCCTACTATTTGCCAGGCATTGCTCTAGGTACTGTTTCTACATAGTGGAGAAAAAGAGAGAAGAACCTTGACTTTCTGGAACTTAGATTCTCGTGCAGTTTGGAAACTCCAGGTATTGTTCTAGATCCAGCCTGCCACCTGTTTCTGTAGATGAACTTATTATTGAAACGTAGCTGCACCCGTTTGTTTATGCGTTGCTTTTTTGCTGCTGTCAGGCTACAAGGACAGCGTTGAGAGTTGCAACAGGGACTATGTGACCTGAAAAACCTACAGTTAAAACTTTCATAAGATTTTTTTTTTTAAGTTTGCGTATCCCTGTTCTAATAGATGTCACTAGAATATTTTCTTCCATTCCTTCTTTTGGAAATCCAGACTCCTGATACATGTGACTGCTGTGTTTCCTTATTACATTTATTATACTCCAGTCAAAAGTGTCAAATTTCAGTGCATTCCTGAAGATACTTTTAATTCAGAATTAAAACTTGGCCTATAATCTTTTCCTTTGTGGGTAAATTGGGCCAGACAATATATTAAAAAGCATCCCCCACCCCCTACAAATTTCCTATTTCTTCTCTCCTTTACGAGGTTATACATAAAGGTATCCAGCAAACATATATCTTTTGTGCCTGTTTTTTTTTTTCCCTTTCTCATATAATACTTTCCAATGTCATGAATTTTTTTTGAAATATGATTTTAATGGCAGCTAAAATATTTCCTAGAAGTCATTTAAAAAGAAATATGCATTGTTATATTGTACACACAGTTATTAGTAAGCTATCTAACACATATTGTAACTATTTTTTTTAAGTTCGAATTAAATACCCAGAGGTTTTTGTATTTTACTAGCTTGGAAAATAAGACACACAGATCCTTGTACGAACGGTAGTTGTATATTCAATTCTGAAGCATTTCAAACACAGCAACAATTGCCATTTTGAAGTCACCACATCATGTTGTATCTGAAACGATTTGAGAGTCACAGTAGATAGGGAATGAGTCAGATGACCTTGAGGTCACTCTTAGTTTTAAGATTCAATAATTATGTGCATGAAATTCTGAGGAGAACTTGAATACAAGAATAATTCCAAAGGAGGTCACTTTGCAGGTTAACAAGCTTTCCAGTGTCTTTTTAAAATGGTAAGTGTTTCTTAACATGAAGTGAACAATCTTGAGTTACTTAAGCATCATTTTATTCTGAGAGAACCTCATTGTATTTCTTTTAAGAGCTCTATGTCCTTGGTAGTTTCATGAAGGACGTTACCTGCTTCACTGGGGTGGAGTTTTGACTTTTTAGTAGAAATTCACTTATCTGTAATTCATATTCTTTTGACATGCTTTACTGTGTGCGTGAAAGCTCTTCTCTACCCTCTTTCTTTACTCTCTGGATATTTTGATTTCTTTGCAATATAGCGTAAAGTTCATGGAAATAGTGGAAACATCTGAAAGATCATTGCAAAGACACAGCATGTTATTAAATAACATAAGGAAAGTCATCATTTCATATGCCTATTTCTGTGAATTGTTCTTGAAATTTTAAAAGTTGTCATTTAAAAATTTTGTAGTAACTTACAGCACTTGAGAAACATTTAATACACTTAGGGACTGAATTTTTTATAATAAGGGAAATCTGTCTCAAGGAAAGTTTGGGTTCACCCAGAGAACTTCAAATTCAAGGACAATTATAGGAAGTCAGGAATAACTTCTAGAATATTAAGATGGGAAAATTCATGTTCTACCATGAATAAAATTTTTCTTATAACTCTATTAGTAGCTTTTAGGAATGATACTAAATTTCCAACTCCTTTCCTTCTGATTGGTCAAGGCAGGAAAAGGAAAGTGTTAAATGTACATTGAGTTTGATACTGAAGTCTTTGCAATGCCCTCTAATAGGACGGTAGGCTGCAGCAAGAAAGCAGAGAAGTTTGTGGCAGCAACTATTTTTTGTGTAAAAGCAGTAATATGTTCATTGTGCCCTTTTGGCAATTTTGCCACAGATTCTTGAGCTTTGGTATATTATTTATTATCAGTTTTTTGTTTTTGTTTGTAGAGGAAAGGTGCAAAGTCAGGAATGAAGGCTAGCAGAGGCAGGCAGGCAGGAAGAGAGAGGAGGAAGAAGCATTTTATTAGTTAGTTGCTCATCTTGGTTGTTCCCCTGGTCCCAGAACACAGCCCCTGGGACCTTGGGATGTATGTGGACTGTGCCAAGCTGCTTCTCCACCAGGGCTTGGCTGATGATGCGTTTATTGCTGCTATTATGAATTAGCATGAACTTAGTGGTTAAAGCTCAGATTTATGATGTTGTGCATCTGGAGGTCCAAATATAAAATGGGTTTTACTAAGCTAAAGTTAAGGTATTAGCAGGTCTGTGTGCCTTCTGGAGGCTCTAGAGGAGAATTCATTCTTTTGCTTTTTCCATCTTCTAGAAGCTGCTTGTATTTTATGGCTTGTGATCCCTTCCTTCATCTTGAAAGCTAACTGTGATAGGGTGTGGGAATTTCTCTCTGACTTTGAACCTTCTTGTCTGTTTCTTGTATAAGGACCCTTGTGATTATATTGGGTTCACCTGTGTAACCCAGACTCATCTCCCTATTTCAAGATTTATAAATTGCGTCTGGAAAATCCTATTGCCATGTAAGGTAACATATTCATAGCAAATGGAATTAGAATGTTGATGTCTTTGGGGAGCCATTCTGTGTTGCACAGTATGATACAAACAAAAGACATGTACACTGTCATCACAAATTGATTCTTCAAGTTATATCTTCCTAGGAGTACTATCTTTTGTTTGGTGAGGTTCTCTAATATCTTTGCTATTCATATTCTTCTTTCATACACGATGATCTACTTCAGATAGCAAAAACATTCTAATGGAGCCTCCCATTATTTTTCCTTTGACCACCAGGTTTGTATGGGAAAATAATGTTTGACTAGTCTTCTCTGTGTCAAGTATTGAGCTATACACTTTGTGTGCATTTTCCTAGTTGATCCCCACAGCAGACCTCTTAAGTTCTTCATATTTTTTTTTTCTTTTCTTTTTACTTTTTTTTAAAGAGAGGTGCAGGCAGGAATGAAGGCAAGTAGACAGACAGCCAGGAAGAGAGAGAAGGAGGAAGCACTTTATTTTATTTCCATTTTGGTGTTTCACTCTGTGTGATTAACTTAACCGATGCTCCACCAGGGTGTGCTGAATTCATATTTCTTATAAAACTTAAGAGATATTAAATTAATTGCCTGAAGTTAATATAGTTACAAGAATCAGAGCTGTGATTAAAGCCTTGTTTATCTTTTTTGGTTTTTTTTCCCATCTAAAATTCTAGGTCATTCAAGTTAAGCATATTTTAAAAATATAAAGCTATTTCTTAAAGAAGTCACAGAAAATAACCCATTTATCTGCATTTTATGTTATATAGTATTTTATAAATTGATTTTCTAAACTTCTTCTTTTAGCTCTCTTAAGCCCTAATTTTAATTGCTTTATGCTGTTTCAAGATAACAGCTGTCTTTGTACTATACCGTACTATCTCCTAAGTTGCACCTTCCTGAGGACATAATATGAAATACACATAGTTGCGTATAAACATGTGATACAGTGCCAAAATCAGTCAATACTGACTGAGGGGATTAAACAGGAGAGATAAATTGACTAACTTGAATAATTTCTGGTGACAGATTTGGGACTTGGAAAAAAACTTGTAATGACACAAGATTTACTTAATGGATAAAACAAGAAATTATAACCTTTTTCAAACAAGATAAAAGTTTAAAGTACTGTGTGTGTGTGTGTGTGTGTGTGTGTGTGTGTGTGTGTGTGTGTAGAGAAAGGAATGGAGGGGAAGAAATATTTAACCTTGAAGATATTTTGTAATAATATTGGTAAACTAAGTATTACTCTATCCATCTCAGCAGTTAATAAAAAATATGATTATTTGATTTCAGTTTATCTTTGATAAATAGTAATAATGTTTCATGGATATTATAAACAAAGCTCTATGTATCTGACTAGCCCTTTCTTCCTTTTATACTTTGTAAAAAATATAGGAAAACTTATCTTTAGTCTCTCTTGTGTAGTCTAGAGAAAATTACTCTGCTGTTTTTATTTTAAAACTACCTTTTTTCCCATTTTTCACCAAGACAGGGAAATAATTGGTTTTTATTATGATTGCTGAATATTGTAAAGAGCTATCTGACTGTAAGACTACCAGATGGAATGTTTTACTTAGATAGGTTG
Organism: Solenodon paradoxus; assembly: GCA_004363575.1. NCBI lineage: Eukaryota > Metazoa > Chordata > Mammalia > Eulipotyphla > Solenodontidae > Solenodon > Solenodon paradoxus. Next base: position 139,712 of record RJWH01000731.1, on the reverse strand, counting down.
TTGCTTAGTATCTGTAAAATTGGAAACATTCTATATTTTCCTATCTGAGGGGATGCTTAATTACTGTCATGTCACGGAATAGGAAGAGGGATTATACATACATTTCCTATTTAATGCTATATTCTTGTGTGATTTATCTGTTTATTTAGGTACCCAAAGGCTTACCTTACTTCTCTGTGGATTTTGGCCTCCAAGGAGGGTTTGCTCACGTCATTGAAGATCAACACAAATTCCCTCATTACTTTGGAAAGGTATGTTCACAAATTTAATAGCATTCTAAAGTTTAGCAATTCGGTAGTACTTTTTGAAAGGAAATAAAAACTTTGGGCAAATATACTGTACAGCACAACATGCCAGATGTGGAGCAGTCAGTTAATGCTTCTGATAGCTATTATTTAGGTGGTGGCATAACGCTCGTTTTACAGATGAAGACATTGAGAGAGGTTACATAACTGGCCCTGGTCAGGAACTATAATAAGTAGCAGAACCCGAAGTTCATATGTTCACGGTTGAACTAGAGAACAGATGATCTCACCTGTTTATATGTAGTTGCCTAACGTATAGTCCAAAAAGAACGTCTGACATGTTTTACACAGATAGCTTCTGGGCAGATATGAGAGTCCACATCTTTCAATTGCTAGTAACTTCTTTTCATTTTCACTGATTGCCTTTTAGGGGTAAAGTTCTTAAATTTAAGTATCTGAGAAATATTTAAGTTAGTGTAAGGGGTTATAATGAAATTAATGTAGCCACTGAAGCAGTTCAAAAAAGTCTGAATAATACTAGCTCTAGAAGTGACCTTTTAATCTAATGTAGCTCAAGCCTTCCTGCTTGTATCATCATCGCATCGCAATCCATTTTCCCCTAGATTTGCTTTTCAAGCCTGTGAGCCCAAGAACATCCTGCAGTCTGCTACCTAAGCGGTTGTTCAGGGAGCAGCTGTTAATTTTCTTTCCATGAACAGCTGTTTCCGTAACAGTACAAGACTCAATTCTGTATAGTTGGTGTTTATAGAGACAATTTTAGGTCATTTTATAAGCCAGACTTCCTTAATCTACAGTGCTTATGTGGGCTGATGCCAAGAAACTCTTGCACTAAATTGAAATTTGCCCCATTTCTCTTTATATCTTCTGCAAACTGTTATCTCTGCAGGCCCCTTTTTTTCTCTTTCTCCGTGAAAGAGATTTACTTTTCCATGAAGCTCTTCTTGATTTATTAAATGAGACACTTCTGCTTTGGTATTTACCCAGCTTGCTGATTAAGACAGTTCTTTGTCTAGTTGGTTTTTAATCTGACTCCCACCTCTGCTCCCCATTTTGTTATGAGACAAATATATGTAGTTGTCTTTCTATCTCTACAGCAATTGACACTTGCTTGTACATAGTAGGTCTAGTTCGTGTATTTGTTAAGATGATGAACTTTTTTTCCCACAAATATGTTCAAGATCTCACCACAGTCCTGGCTGGATATGCAGAATTGACTGCTGACTGCATTGTTTTCCTACATTACTATAGTGCCCTTCTAAGCATTGCAAGCCTCCTTCATATCTTTCTGCATATGGATACTGACAAGCATAAATTTGATTAATTTCTATACCTAACAGTACAGGAAGAGGATCATGAAGGAAGTAATCTAGAATATTAATCTGATACTCAAAAATCCATTCTTTTCAGGGCTTAGGAATATGACTTTTTAAATTAAGGTGATTTTTAATTTTTAATTCTTCGTTTACTGAGATCCGTATTAAAATTTGATTTTGTTTCCTGTAAAGATCTCCAGCTAAATGTAGAAGAAATAGGTTTATAAAACATACAGGGCAATGAAAAGGACCTTAGCCTGAGATGCAAATTCAGTTAACAACAAGGTTAATAACTACTGATGTTGATAAACTTTTCTCCAAACCCTACCAGAGCAGCTAGTAAGGACTGAATTATTTAAATTTTAAGTCCTTCTTCTTACCCTCTCATGTTGTCTAGTAGATATACTAATAACTGATGTATTATACGGGCAAAGTGCTTGACAGGAGGTGCAGGTAGACTAAAATCACCAGGTTGGCGTAGTTAGAACTAATTGGAAAGACTTTTTTTTTTAAAGGAAAGAGGCAGGCAGGAATGGAGGTAGAGAGACAGGCAGGCCTAAGAAGAGAGAGGAGGAATAAACATTTTTGTTTATTTTATTTAGTTTATCTTGGTTGTTTCCCTTGGTCCCAGGATGAGAATCTGGGGACCTAGGATGTACATGAACTGTACCCACCACTGCTCCACCAAGGTGTACCACAAAGACTATTTTAAGCTTGAAACTAATATTTATATATAATATTTGGATGTCCTCCAGAGAACTACTTAATGTTATATTTAGTAATAGAGTAAACAGATAGTTTCATTCCTGTTTCCATATTTACACATGCACGTGTTTGCTCTTTTCTCTTTCTTCAAAAGGAAATCATTGGTGGGATGCTGGATGTAGAACCAAGACTTTGGAGAAAGGGCGTCAGAGAAAGCTTTGAGGATCAGAGGAAGAAAGCACTGCAGTTTGCTCAGTGGTGGAAACCTTTTGACTTTACCAAAAGTAAAAAATGTTGAGTCATACCTTCATTTTTTATTTCCTCTTCAGGATCCTTTCGGTTTTATTTCCACTGCATCTGACTAAACAGGTTCATAGGGAAAGAACTTGGGGCTGGGTCTCTGACAGCTGTGAGTCTTGGCTGATGTAGTTTTTCCTTCCCCACCTGCTCCTGTGACTTCACTGGAGTAATGTGAAGTAAGACAAGACATATAGGTGACCTGCTCACATTCCTTTCCAGTACCTACATCTTGGTGTTGTACACTCTTCAGTTAATATATAGACTTTTATAAAGAACTTTCTCGGAAGTACAGCAAATCATTGGTTCAGAGAGAAGTGGGCCTACTTCAGGATCATCAAGTCTCTTGACAGACTTCTTCTGCGTTTTTTAAATGAAGAGTTGACTTATTTGGTAATAAATGAAATTTCTTTTCATAGCATTTTTTAGAAGAACTCTTACTTTTCAACTAGTGGCATATATATCACTGCTATTCTTTTTATTAAAGGAAAAACAGTTGTCCCTAAAGTAATAAAGAATTAAATGAAGTATAATATGTTCATGTTTCATTTGTTTATCTTCTTGGATTTTTAAATAATGTTTTTGAAACTTGGCAATCTTAAAAATAGTCGTTCCAAATAACTCAACATAAAATTGTTTCAGGTTCGTATGAAAGTCTAAACATTTTAGCCAAATAATTATTTCTGAATTATATTGATTATTACAAAATCTTAGGTAGTAAGTGTGTCCTAAATGTCAGGAGCACATTCTGTGTCTTCTCCATGATCTAAGTGTTTTGAATTTTCTTTCTTCTTGCATTTGTTGTTAAGAGAAAACCACATATGAGACTTAAAAAATGTGACTGTGATGTAAGAGGGCTGTACTTACTCTCTTTTCTATGGAACCTATTTTTTGTTGTATCTTTTTTACAGAGTTCATGGTTTTTTGGAGCTGAACCTTGACATTTTGTCATGAAATCGTGAATACCTAGAATTAGTTTGAAACATAGCAAGAGTAAGTCATAACTGTTTTTTAAAATACTATCATCTTATCATTTTTGGTCTGACATAAAAAGAGAAATGCTTTCACCAATAATTGCAAAGTTTTAATACTCTTGCCTATTATTTGCATAAGCACAGTAAGAATAATTATATAGTCCTTTTTAGTTTGCTTTGCTGGTGTCTTGCAGAAGGCCATCATGTTGAGACTTCATGGTCCTTCAGGGTTCAGGAGTCCTACCAGGGTTCTTGGACCCCATCGCAACACTTGCAAGTTTGGGGAGCTCCTCATTCCTTGAGGTTCCCAATATATTTTTGGGTTACTGGCTTGCTAAGGAGTGATCTTCACCACTCATTAAACAAAATGAAACCCTGTGAGCAAGGCGGTGTGCTGATTTCCTGTTTGCTCCATAAAGTCAATCTTAGTCTGTGAAAGTTGTCCATTATTTCTCAGATAGTGACATTCCACTCAAAGCTTTGGCAAACAGCTATGTCTCCAGTAGTACCCAGAGTACTTTAGGTGTCAGTCAATCCAAAAACTTCCTTAGTTCAGTAAAACGTAACAGTACTGAGGCCGTTCAGATATGTTGCTTTATAGTAGGAATGGAGGATGTTATTTCTGGAGGGGACTGGTTCATAGGCCTCTTGGCCTAAATAAATTCCTGCATCAGTATTGAGTAGGTAGTGTAAGTTCTGGGTCCAGACTGTTTAATTCTTTTATTGTCCTGTTTGTGGTCACCGTGTAGTATGTTACAGGAGGATCTTGGGGTCACACTCCAGGGTTCTTGTGAGCCTGAGAGATTTTGTCGGACCCACCCACTCACGGGACAAAGAAGTCAGCACTGTCATTTGAAGTAAAGCAAACAGAATTTATTAAAGATAGTATACTCTTTCAGAGATAGATAAAGGCGGGCCGTATTCCAAGAGGGAAACAGGCCAATTTCTCTTTATTCTTAGCTGAAGACCTGGCTTTCTGTTTTACTGAAAAAATAGAACCAAGTAGAAGGGAATTTTTACTATAGCAATTAGTATCCCTGCGTGTATACCCATGTGTACTACCTTTTTTCTTGCTAAATGAAGATTAATTATTTTGTTTTTTATTTAGGGCCATTAATTTGTGTTTAGGATTCCAGTCCATTTTTATGTACTCAGTTGCCCCTACTCTGTATTAGTAGTTTTCCCCTCTACAGGATTATTTCCATTAGTATACAAGAGCTTATAATATATCAGTAACAGATGCTGCCATCATATCCTTCTCGAGCAGTGACAGCAAAATTCACTTTAAAAAATCTCTTCCTTTCCTGTTCTTAGTAAAGTTAGATTTCATCTTTACTATTGTCCTAAAGCTTCTTATCAAGTTTCTCTGAACCTTCTGCATTGTCAAGTTTAGTAATCAATGCTTAGTATTCACTTTACCTAGCAGCATCAGTGATATATGTGATTGCTTTTCCTTCTTGAAGCATTCTTTACTTGGCTTCTTAGAGTGCTGTCTCTTTTATATCCTCCTTCCTTACTGACTGCCAAAGGGCCCTCTTTGTACCCTGGGTAGTGCATACAGGCAAAGACTGGCTTGACTGAGAGGAGTAGAAGGGACATTTCCCACTAAAATGGGGAGTTGGGTAGAACACACAGAGTATCTGTATGTAGTTTAGTAGTTGGTTAGGTAATATTAAACACTCCAAGACTGAGCACTGACATAGTCTTGACAAATAAATCTTAAAAGCAAGAAACAAGGATGTGCCCTTGTGGCTCAGGCAGCTGAGAAGCTGGCCTACAGACCACAGAGAGCCCAAGGACCTGGGTTCGATACCTGGGACTGAGGTGAAAGACCAAAACGATGAACAACTTAATAAAGATGTTTCTTCCTTCTCTTCTTTTAAGTACTTCTTTCTCCTCTTTATTCCTTCCTCTCTTAAAAAAGCAAACAGAACAGAAAGCAAGAGACAACTAGTCAAGTATCAAAGAAAGCTCAAAAATATTTATAGGAATAAAAATAAAACCAGTAGTCACAATGTAAAGTTCAAAGTTTCTGACATCTAGTCAAAAATTACCAGTCATACAAAGAAGCACTGAAATGGTAACTATATCAGAAAATGTAAAAGATTTGTTTCCTTATTCTCTAAACTCCTTTCAGAAATATTTCAGTTTACATTTTAAAAATAGTATGAGGCTATGATTTAAAAGTTGATCATCTCTTTCAGCCCATTCCTATTTTTTTGCCTCTTTCTGTTTTTAATATTTTTTATTTTCCAATTCAAGTTGTTTTTCCATACCTGAATGCTAATTTGAGTGTTTTAATTCTGTCTGATTTTTTTTTACAATTTTTTTGTTGATGTTTGATTTTTGATAGAGAATTTTCTTCAGTTCGTGTGTTATTTTCTGATTTCCTATACTACAAGATTATACAGATCTTTTTCAATTTCCATTATTTTGGATTTGGGATGGTTATAAGATTCCTTGTGAAAGAAACTTTCTTTGTCAGTATAAAAAAACGATAGTTTCTTTATGGATTTTTAAAATTTTGTAGTGCAGAAGTGGATTGTGTTTTTGCTCCATTGTTGTTTACAGGACTGATTTCCTCCTTTTGCTTCTCCTCATCATCGTGTTTCCAAAGGGCACCTCACGAATAGGTGATATACTCTGAATAGAGTATATCTTTCCCCCCTCCAAAGCTACCCTGAAGTGTGCTAATCTACCATGGCTCTTTTTCTGTATTTTTGTACTTAGTTTGTAATTTTCATTTCTCCCGTGATTTTAGACCAGTTTTAGACCTGCCACTAACTCCATTTTTCTCTGTTCTGTGCACTTTTCCTTGGATAATCCTTTCTTGCTGCAAAAACTTAGGAATGTGCAAGGTCACTCACTTTAACTTGATGGTTTTTTTTCTTACAAAAATTTTAATGTTTGAATATATCTTCTCCTTAGACTGAAGGTATGATTTTCATGTAATTTTTTTTTTTTTTTTTTTTGTCTTTCTTGTTTCTTTTGGGTGTGGAGAAGGAAAGATGCAATAGCTGTCATTTTCTTCATTACTCAAAAGTTCTCTCCCGTTCACTCCTGAATCTAGTGAAGTTTCCAGTAGCTACTTATTTTTGAAAGCAGTGTTGTTCCAGTTGCTCAATTTAAGACAGATTAATCAAAAAGAATGTTCTCAGTTTTCACTTAATGACCTTCTCTGTAGTACTGAATATTGTTGAACATTACTTTAAACTTCTCTTTTTACTTCCTTGGCAGACATGCATCTGTGGGCAGATAATTCACAGAAGAAATAAAAATGACTAATACCCACAACATGAGTTGTTTAATTCTTACACAGAGAGACATCAAACAGTGATACCCTACTTTGAATTGTTAAGATTTTTAAATTACAGTACTGGTGAGTGTATAATATTCAAAATCTAGTAGAATTATAAATTGGTGCAACCTTATAAAGCAATTTTGACATAATGTATCAAAAAATTTAAAATTATCTTTAAATTTTGATTCTCTAATTTTCACTTAGTGTCTATCCTAAGTAAACTATTCAGACTTAGTAAAACAATTATATATAAAGTTATTGCACTAATCTTTAATATTGAAAAAAATTTTTAATTCTCACAGAATGATTAAATTAATTGGCGATTTGTATATTCATTACTCAAAACTATGCAAATATTAAAAGTTAGAGTTTTGAAAGTATTACTAACTTGAGAAAACTCTCATCATACAATTTGAAAAATAACCCGCAAAAAATAACGACAGCTATGTGCAGCAGACATGTAATACTAATTCCTGCTTCTCTTTGTGTGTAATTAGAAGGATCAGAAGGGAGTGCACCAAAACTTTAGTTACACTTTATGTGTTGAAAACAGTTGTTACACCTTTATCTACATTATAAATTACTCAGGAATTATTGTGTCCTGCTGGATAATAAGAATATTCATTTTTCACAAAGCAAAGAATCACCTATAATGTAGTGAAATGTATGTTTGAGTAGGATTCAGGGAGACTGGTCCTAAAGTCCTCATTGGCCCAGAATATATTTCTCTTCTAAACCTAATTTTCTCATTTAGAAAGCAAACATAGTAACAATGACAATATACAATTGTAATGAAAATTAAATGGAGCAAATGAATTTTGCCTACTTTAGTCATTCAAAGGTAGGACATTGCCCTGTAATATCAAAATTTCGCATCTTTTTTTAATCCTCATATAATGTTGATAACAGCTTGCAAAGATATCACTGCATACTCCTGAATATAACCATGTATATTCAAACCTAAGGTAAAAAAATGGAGTGGAATATTTAAAAACCCCTATTTTATCATATTCTTTATGTTCTCTTTAGTAGTTTGACTTTAAGCTTAGCAAAATGTACTCACTCATTCACAAACTATTGGTTGTTTCCTACATGGGAGGACACTGTGGAGAATGTGAAATGGTAAGTAAGGTATAATTGCTGTCCTAAAGGAAATTTCACTCATAAGACCAACAAATACATAAATGTGTTAGATTCCAGAGGAAGTATAAATGAAATTTTAGAGTTTATAAACTGCTTATATCTATAAAACTAGAAAATATTTCATGAAAGACATTGGCATCTGGGGTTGAATTTAATCTATAAATATCAAGATGTCCCAGGGGCGAGCCCTGTGGCCCTAGGGGCTGAGATACTGGCATGCAGACCACAGATAGTCCAACGACAAGGGTTTGAGAACTGGAGCCAGGGTGAAAAAGCAAATAAACAGCTAAATAAAATGTTTCATACAAAAAGCATGAGTTTAATATATTTTAATACATTTTAATATTTTGATGTATTGATGTATACAGCCAATACAAATTATAGTTTTTTTTAAACATTTTTCTAATAGCTTTAAATATGATAGGGAATTACAGTATAGCATATACTTTGGAAATAGTTTCTCTATATTTGACAGTGAAATCGTAAATGAATTCCAGAGACATCTTTGATCTATGTGTTGATGAAATTATTAACTGCCTTTCTTTTCCAAGTAATTTGTTTATACTGTTTGACACAACTAATATACTTTTTTCTCTCGATGGAACTATGATTGAAGTTTGGCACTTAACGCTTTTTTTCTTGATAATTGTTATGTGCACATTTTGCATCTTTACTGCCTTGTTTTCTATCTCAGTGAGATTCATATATACATATTAAGTATAAAATCTTAATTCATGGACTGTCTTTTATTCTATATTCTTTTCCAGTTTGCTTTACTTGCTTTGCTTTATTCACCTTGATTTCCAAGTTAATGGACTTCTTTGTCATCATTACATGCAGGAAGTTGTAATGATGTCGTCTCAATCTCATGATTTCCAACATATCATTTGAAGAATTTTGGCCTGTTGTTAGAACCAAGTAAGTAATACTACCCATCATAGGTTCACTTGAGAAAATTGATGCCCTTTTAATTTGCTAAAAAGAATACTGCAGTGACCTTACAAATAAAACTGCACAATATATCTGAGTAAGTTTCAGCAAACATGGCAAAACGCATACATTTAAGGAAAGTAACTGAGTAACGTAAAAAATAACCCTCAAAAACATTGTGATGAGTGTAAATAAAGACATAATATTCATATGGGAGAGGATGCAAGCTAATATCTAGTATAATTTTCTCTACTTGGTACACAGGAACTCTCTATAAAGTTAGGATCCAATATTAAAGATTTGACCAGAGCTTTCCATTTATGATGAACTGGAAAATCTGAGCCAACTTCCCCTTCAAGGAGAATTAAAATATCTGGGAAAGTGTAAATAAAACCAAACCAAAACCCCAAACCAAAACTCATCTTCTTAAAGGTCTAGAAGAATTTACAAAGCAGAGCAAGTGTCTAGGGGAGATGAACATCCAGAGATGCAAGTACAACAGTTGGTATCACTTAACCTTGGGGGTAATCACGGATTCCAAAACCCATGCCGTATCACGTCAGCTCTTTTATTTGTTGAGGCAGTGACAGAGATACACCCAGTTGCAAGGGCAGGCGAAATCAACTCCACTTTTTGCTGGGGCAGTGACAATAATGGAGGAGCACGTAGAATGAGAAAAAACAAAACGTATTCGGAAAATACAGTCTGTTATGAGAGGTAATGGAATTAAAGTGTTCAAAGTCTGCATTGTGAAGGCAAAAGTATCCACTAACAATAGAATTGGACAAGTCAAGAATACCTGGTATAGTTGGTAAAATTCCCCACAGTTGGCATGCCCTGGTGCTGTCAGCTGTTTAGTCCACCAAGCGTAGTCCACATATATCCCAAAGTCCCTGGTTCAAGACCTGGGGCCAGGGAAATAACCAAGATGACCAAGTAAATAAATAAATAAAATGCTTATTTCTCCTTTCCTTCTTACCTGCCTGCATCTTTCCTACTTAAAAAAAAAAAAAAAAAAAAGATTTCCCAGTTTATTAGGAATAGAGTGAAGCATAAATACTGAGTAACTACTGTACTATTATGAACAAACCTGGGCATAAAAATATGAAAAGGAATAAAATGGACTTTTTAATCTTAAAGGAAGATTAAAGTTTTAATAAATTGCAAAAAAGTTTAGTGATACTCAAAGAACTATTTTCTGTTTTTAAAATAACTCAAGAATTTATTTGTACACTATGTCAAAAGGGTCCAGATAAATGAAAAGTACTTCAGGATGGAAAAATTTTAGAAAACTCCAGAATTTCAAATGAGTCAATGTTTCTGTAAGACAGTTGATAGGAGATGATACTCTGGTTGGATGAATGCGTGAGAAAAAAATGCAGAGGTAGAAAATAGACAAGGCATATTTGGAAGATAATAAGTCAACCAAGAATGTCAGCAAAAATCATTTGGGGAATTTTCACAAGATGAGAATATTCTGATGGATTTGGGACAAGTTTTTGGAAAGCCTCCGGAATGTAAGTAATTACAGCTTTTTTTTCTATTGTGGCATTATTGCAGATTTTAAATGGTGTAGTGTTTTAAGAAATTAATCTGGAGGCACACCCTGGTGGATTAGGGATTGGGCGCAGTCCACATGTATCCCAAGGTCCTGGTTCGTGTCCCGGGACTGGCAGGAACAACCAAGATGAACAACTAAATAAAAATAAATAAAGTGCTTCTTCCTCTCTTCCTGCCTGCCTCTGCTCACCTTCACTCTTACCTGCACCTTAAGAAAATAAATTAATCTGGAAAAGAATATGTAAAATTCAGGAAAGTTTTTTAGGTCTTATAGTCATCTTATAGTAAAATAGGAACTGGAATAAGTGTTACAATTTTAGTCAAATACTCCACAGACAAAACAAAGATGAAGGAACAATGCTTCTAAAGTACAAAAAAAGAGGTACGTAGTTATCAATGCTGCTTTTTAAAAAATACATGCATCACTTTCTGTGTCCAGTTAGGAAGGCATTGGAACTAGGTTCTGTGGCTCCATGTTATTCAGAAAGGCTAGCAGTTAAATGGAATGGAATACCTTACATTCTTTCCTTCTTTCATCATTTGTGTTTTCACATCTTTGAAGTGGGCCAGTGTACGGTACATGAGATAGAATCCATAAACTACTGACCTCAGCACAACAGTAGAGTCAAACTTTGGACAGAAAAGGTGATTTCTTCCCTGAGTTAAACATGCCCAGAAATTCTAGGTATCTTAAACATTAAAAATTAATAAAAGTTTGAAATTGTCAGCAGTAACCTTTAGATATCACTATCCCTACTACTGAAGGGGTTTTTTTTTTCCCCCCTTGATAACTTATTGGTGTCTCTAGGCTCCAGAATCATCATCTAGGATTTGTCTCAGTGAAATATATGGTAAGAGAATTTATTGCATACTTTACTACTTCTCATCAATCTTTCAAATATAGTCTCCCCTAAGACATTTTAATGATAAACAGATATGTGAACATTTCTATTCATTTTGTATACTGAATATTAAGGTGTTGGTCATTTATACCACGATCACATTTTATTATAGCTGTTAGCATTTATTATAGTTATTAACTCAGTATCAGACTACCCATTGAATGCCTTATACAAGTCAATATATTTGTGTGTATTTCTAGTTAAAGTATTGTAGCAGCAAGGTAAATGCAACTTGCTTTAATTTACTTTAATTTTTCTACTAATATATGAAGTCATATTTGGGACCATTGGTAAAATGTAGAGTGTGGACCCGGGGGTAGTGAAGTTATATATTAGTGATTGTGTGATCTTATGCACATTATTTAAATGCCCTGTTGTACTTTCTATGAAGTGGGCATTGTGCCAGATTCAGGGGATGGAACACAAAGGAAATAGAACCTGGTTCTTTTAAAGTGTTTAAGGGCTAACAAGTGTGGAGCTTTGGCAAGCAAAACTTCAGAAAGTTGTTGAAATTAATTGAGTTAATATGTATCCATTGTTCAGACAAGTGTCTGTTAACAAAGACAAGTTGCAAATTTGTAAACATTTAATCCACCTTGTTCCCTGTTTGCTTTCTTTATGGCAAACCTGATTCCATAAAGTGACACTTTGGAACAGTTCCAAATTACCTTGGTAACTGGGGTTTTGCTGAACACTTGAGTTTTATTTGGGTCAAGGTTTGTGTTTGAACTGTTCTATCTATGCATTCTCTTTAATATGCAACTTGAGTTTCACTGCAGAGAAGCTGTTTTTCAGATATCTAAAAATTTCCTGCTTACTTGAGTTTAACAAAATAGTCATCTCTTTTTCTTTTCAATATAGCTCAAGGGATGAGGAATGAGGCATCATTGAGGTGTTTTAAATTATTGGCTGCTGTAATTTTGAGAGTTTCTGTACAGCAGCATGGTGTTTATAATACTCAGGATATTGATTTTCTAGTAAGTAGAAATAAACTGCTCATTTTTAGAGCTTATTAATACTATAAATGAGAACCAAATGGTCCACATCATCAAATCAGTGATTCAAGAATTTAATGCCCATGGTAGCATATTATATTCTATTAAAAGACAAGAACTTTTTTCTCAAGGGGATAGTATAATTTAATCTTGTGATCAATCTTTAATTTTTGAATATATCTCACATACCGATGATATTCTGCTCATCTAGCGATTTAATTATCTAGCATTCGGATGTACGGTGTGCCTTTTCCCAAAAGGAGCCAGACATATTAATGTATGGTATATATTAATAAACAGCCATATTTAAAAATGCAGTTTGTGATGGGGAATGGAATTTACTCATAGCCTAAGAAAACATGAAATGTAAGTGCATATTTAACTTTTATCTGTTATCAATTTAAATACCTCCCTTTTGAACAGATACTCTGTCTTTTAAATAATTTGATAATTGAGAACAAACATGGAATATTGTTAAGATAGCTTACAGAACATCTTAAAGACAAAACTTCTATAATCTTTGTAATAGCAAGTAAAAAGTAGTGGGATTACCTGACTTTCTGACACACTTTTGATTTCTCTAGGAGATAAAATTAAAAAAAAATATGTATACATAAGCAAGCCAGTACCTTTTTAATGAAAAACAAAAACCAACAAATATTTCCTTGACCAAATAATGAAACTTAACCTTTCCAATATGATGGGATAAAACGGTTGTCTTTACCTCTAATGTGATGCATTAAGAAGCTCACATCACATGTATATATTATGGCAAACATTTACTCATCAGGAAACAATCCAAATTGCAAGGCATACTGTAAGCCATATTGCTCCTCAAAAATGTCAGTGATGTGAGAGCCCAAGAGGGTCAGCGAGCTGCTTACAGAGGATTAAAGAAATATGATGACTGAGTGGAATATGTGCTTCCTGATTAGTTCTTAGATAAGAAAAAGAATGGAAACAACTATCAAGGGCATTATTGGAACAACTGGCAAAATATCAACGGGGACAGTATCTTGACTATGTTTTTAGAGAAAATCAATGTTAAATGTTTGAATGTCATCATTGTACTGTTATGTAGGAAAATGCTTTTGTTTTTGGAGATAGATGCTGATATATTCAGGGATGTGGTGTCAGTCTACAAGTAGTTCTTAAGTGACTAAGGGAAAAATATGTACATAGAGAAATAAAGCAAATGAGGCAAAATGTTAAAACCAGTGAATCTTGGGGAATATCAAACAGGTATTCAATGTATTATTCTTTATACATCTTTTTGAATTAAAAATTTCAAAAAATAGTTGAAAAATGCATATATCAAATCAGATAAACTTAGATTGGGTAAACAATATAGTTGTCTTCAATCATATCAGACATAATTCTCACTTTGTAATAAATATTTAACGACTTCTTTCCTAACTGGATGAAACCCATAGATAATATACTGCTCTTACACATACTGTTTAAAATTTGACAAATGTGGTGTGCCCTGGTGGAGTAGCGGTTAAGTCAGTTGCCTCTGAAGTACACTAGCCACATAGTCTTGGGTTTGAGTCCCAGGTGGGGGCAGGGGAGCAACCAGTGTAAACAACTAAATGGAATTAAATTAAAATGCTTCTTCCTTCTCTCCCTGCCTGTCTGCCTACTTGCCTTCATTCCTTCCTGCCCCTTGCCTTAAAAAAAAAAAAAAAAAAGAAAGAAAGAAGGAATTCCCTTACTGTAGCATAAAAGACAACAAATGATTATGTTCCTCAGTGGGTTAATTTTTGGGACACAGCTACTCGGGTAGAAGAATACACAGATTTCCAGAATTTCCCCTGTGCGATGGCATAGCTCCATTGTGAACCGTGGAGTTAATTCTTTGCTAGAGTAGCAGGGGACATTACTGAGATCAAAACATGATTGTAGAGTTTCAGTTGAGAAGTCCATTGACAATCTTTTTTCTCTAGTGTATTTTAAGAATCCTTACCTTGTATTTTTTACATTTTGATGGCCATGTGTTTAGGTGTAGGTCTGTTTGGGTTTCTTTTGTTTGGAACACTTTGAACTTCCTGGGTCTTGCTTCATCCCTCAGTTAGGGAAGTTCTCAGCTATTATTTCTTCAAACAGTTTCTACCCCCTTTTCTCACTCTTTTCCTGTAACCCCTGATGCAAATGTTGTTTCTTTTCATGTTCTCCCATAGGTTGCTAATGCTTTCTTCATTTCTTTTCATTCTTTTTTCTTTTTCCTGGTTTGCTTGAGTGTATCTCTCTGTTCTCTCTTCTAACTCACTGATTGTTTTGGAGGCTTCATCTGGTTTTTCTTTTGTGTTTTTAGTTCAACTATCATGTTTTCCATTTCTTTTACATCTTCATTTCTTCTCTTTCTTTTTGTGTGTTTGTGTGAGTGTGTGTGTTCTCTTTCTCTTCCTCTATTGTTCTCTTAACTCCATGAGTATGTCTATCACTGTTGCCCTAAATTCATCCTCAGGTAGTTTGCACATATCTCTTGTATTCAGACTTTCCCCTGGGTTTTAATTGGATCCATCATTTTGCATAATTTCTCTGTGTCTTCACTCTCTTTGACATTCTGTTTATATTTCTGTGGGTTAAGTTTCCCCACAGTGATGGCCTTGTGTAGGGTATCAACTTGCACTGAGTAAACGTGAATCTTGGCTTGAATACTGGGATTTCTTGAGTTTTGTTACCATCCCATTGGTTGGATTTGTTGAAGTTCTTAGGTGGATCCTGTGTTGGGACCTGAAAGTTCAGCCTATGGGGTTGGATGTGGGGGGATGCAGAGTTTCCCCCCAGCATTGTAGATCTAAATGGTAATGAATGCCTTTTCAATGGCCCATAGACAACAATATGGTTGCAATTTTGCCTCCACCCACAGGATGGTGCTGGTGGATAGCTATTGAACCTTCCTGGAGACTATACTTCTTTTAAGCCTGGGGGCGGGGTTTCCAGTGGGCAGCTCTGGAGCTGTATGGTGGAGGTGTTGGGGGTGGGGGAATCCCCCTAGCTGCCTTTGGTTTTGACAGTACCCTGTGTAATTTCCCTGCAGAGTCCCGCTTAGACTGTGGCACTGGTCCTTCCATTATGTGCTAAGACCCTCTCCCCTGGCTCTGTGCCCCAGCCTTGCTGGATGGGCTCTCTGCTATTTTTGGAGCAACTCTAGAGGCCCAGTTCTTCCCGAGGCTCTACCCACTCTGCCACTTTTTCCCCTAAGGCCGAGTCCAAAATTCACAATCCAGCTCTGAACACCTGACACCTTCACCTACTCTTATTGTGGTTACTGCCGCCCTCTCTGTAGCCTCCAGACCTGTTCTTCCACAGCATGTGTGTCTGAAAAATAGGTGATATGTAGTTGCTCTGTAAGGATGAGACCCAACACACACCTACCTGGTTGCCATCTTGACTCCTATCCTCTCTGAGTTGGTCTTCAGGTGACTTCAGGCTCTGTGTCTGGTAGATGTAGAGAAGTGACGGTTCTGAGACTGCATTCATGGGATTTTGGAAGTTCCCCCTCCTAGATCACTCTATGTGTGTGATGCATTCTCATCCTTGGTTGCCACTTGCCTCCCAGCCCTAGCTTTCTGGCCATTTCCAGGCTGGCTCTCTTTGCCATATGAGGCCCACAGGAAACATTCATGAATCTTTCACTTTATAAAACAGGGTGCAGGGCAGTTCCTGCACAGCTGCTTATAGTTATCTCCCACCAAGGGAGTACCAGTCTGGTCGCACTGTAAAGGATGAGAACCCTTTAGGTTCTCCATGATTTTGTCCAAACATCAGAAGATAACTGTTAAGTTTTCCAAGAGACGCCATTGAAAGTCCTCTCTACGTTAGAGGTGAGGAACGTAGTGTTGCTTCTCCTTTTGGGGGAATGGTAGTTCTAATAGCACTCAGATTTTCTCTCCAAATGGGTATTTTCATAACTTCTCCCTCTTTTCACTTTGATTCATTTAAATCCTTGATGTGACCTTAGAGTCTCCAACTTTCAGCATCTGCACCTTGTTTGGAAATCTCACTTTGAAGTTTTATATCTACTTTATAATAAAGCCTCAGTGGACACTCCCATTTTAACATTTCATTCTCCTTAGGGGCCCAGGTGTCCATGCAAGGAGACTGGACTTGGTAGAATTTAAATTTGACTTTGGACTCCACCACTAGTTTCGTGCTCTTGGACAACGTAACCTATTTGTAAAATAGAAATAGTGTCTATTAATAGGTTGTTGTAGTAAGTAAATGGAATGTTCTCTAGATCATTTAGGCTGAGACAAAGTAAGTATTCAACAAATTGTAGTTCCTTCCATTTCTGTGTAGAACAAGGGGCTATTCTGATGCCTACAGAGTTGGCAGATTTAGGAACATCAGAAGATGTTTTCATGAATTGTATATCAGCATTATTATGGGCATCCAAACTATAACAGTGATGAGATGCCAACTGTAGCTTCCTGAAGACCTGTGTATTAGAGGTAATAGGTTGAAATATATCTTTGAGATAACTCTAGACTAGACTCCTAGATACACACTGGTAAAACTTAGCAGGGGCTGATGTGTTGCCTGACTCTTCTGTGGGGCTTCCAGTAAAATTTCTGTTATTGATAAAGTGAACCCATCAGTCCAATGATGAATATGAAGGACAGAATTTATATGATTTCTTAAGATACAGAATTCTGTTTTCTTTTGTTTAAAGAGAGATACAGAAATACTGAATGCCTTTTACATGCAGCTACAAACAGAAGACTTGTGACAGTGACTTGTGAAATAAAGACTTTTAATGATTTCCTATCACAAGAAACCTGTAGGTCAGCATCCTCTTGTGTTGGTTAGCTGATTCTTTGCTATGAATCTGTGGTCAGTGATAGATTTTTAAAAAATAACATTTTTAGTATTCTTAGAATAAAGAGGAGGTTTTCTTTTGAATAGTGTAGCACTTTATAGCTGTAAAAAATCAAAATATAAAATTCTTTAGCAAAATCTACCTGCCATAGAACTCGGGGTGCGGTCCATATTTTCATTGAAATGATTCTACTTTGAGGCGGAGTGGGAAGTGTAATCTAGAAAATCCATTCTTGTAAATGGCTAGAAATAAAAGGAAAAGTTTTTCTAAGAACACCTTGACTTCTGTTAGGAAATCTCAGCAGAATGAGCTATGTCAGTGTGGACTCCAATTTAATAATTACCTCATTTGTCTCAGGATAAGTCGTTGCTTCCACCTTCATTCTTAGAAAAACAATCAATCTCTTAATTTTCCTGAGTTTTTAAATGATCTCCCTCTAGATCCATATCAGACTAACACAGTAAATTATATCTGTTATGCAAAAGAGAGAGTCAAAAGTAAAAACTCCCTGAAGGTGTGAATTAAAACTAACCTAACTTAGGCTTCAGAATAAGGTGATTTTAGAGCTCTAGAACGACTTTTATTCTCTCCTCAAATGATTTTACACCCCCAAATTATCATAAATCCTATAAATTGGTAACCCTCACCTGCTTCTTAAGGAAACAGATGCAGAATTGTCCTGCTCCCTCAATAGATTCACATGAAAGCTGGTTATAAAGCAGGTACAACTCCAGGAGGAGAGACTGGAGAAGAACCAAGCCGGGTCTGCAAAGATCATGTGAGATGGCACATCTGTACTGTGTCAGGGTCACTTCATCTTGCCATAACATGCCAAAAGCATTACTCTCTGGACATTTAGACATGCTAATTTGAAATTATTTTCCTTTTTGTATGCTTCTGCACTACTAGGTTGGTTCAGTCACAAAGATGTGAAACCTCTACACACTGCTCTAACAGCGTTCATTGTCTTTCATAGCTAAGAATAGACAATACATAGCCTGGCATTTTAGTTAGATACTTGCCTTTAGGTGCATGTCAGCAACAATCTACACAGCTGAATAATAGCTGGCAGTTTGTTCTGACTTTAGACATCCCACCCCTCTAATTGCATCACAATAGGCAACACAAGAATTCAGGATGAGAACACTTGTGTTCATTGTTTCCTTAAACCATACCTTGCTGTTCGTTCCCTATCATTACATCTTGTTCAACAGTTTTCAGTGTTATCTTCTTTCAGCAGTGCAGTGAATGTCAGCAGAATACCTGCTTTCTTAATACATACTTATTTTCTGAAATGTCATTAGAAAATGAAACAAGTCCAACTAGCCTAGTCTCCCCTTCCTCCCCTCTCTCATACCTGACAGGTGGATGACTAGGGTGCTGCATCTGAGCTTTCCATCTAGGAACCTGGGACCAAGTGGGACTACCCTCTTGGAGTCTGGAGCTGAATAGAGGAATTCACAGGCTACCACCTTGGGCTAACAACCTCTTTTAAACCTGGGCAGAATCTCCAGTTGGATGATTGATACAAGAAGACTAGGCAGAGAGGGAAAATCTAGGTTGGGGATAATAGGTTGAAAAACCAGGTAAATTCTAGAGAAATTGAAGCCACACCTAAGAATTACTGAAGCCCTTCTTGTGGTAGGTGTTGTATACTATGATAGGTAACACATGATTCTTTTCCTAAGAAAAGCTCAGAGAACAAGACAACTATGATATGAAGTGACATGTCAGCTCACAGGTGGGCACAAGGTATCATGAGGGAGATTAAACTACTTAAGGTAGGTGGGAGCAGGAGGAACGTCAGGGGTCATGTAATGGAAGCTGTGAGAACTGACCCTTGAAGGATGACTGGGATATAAATAAATAGAAAATAAGGGAGAGCATTCCAGAAATAGGTACCTAGCAGAAGTTTATCAAATTGTCCTATAACAAATGAAGATGACAACAATTTCAGAATGACCTTAACCAAGGGGAGTGGAGGGGATCCCAAAACTGACAATGTGAGGCAGGAGGGAGCCAGGACATAACGGCCATCTTCTGTACTTACAAGTTAGAATCTGTAGTGAGAACCGTTAAAGATGTTAGTATAGGTAGGTAGGCGATCAGATTTGTTGTTTAAAAAGACTGTGTCCTCCATGTCGGGGATGCCTAGAAGGAACCTGACCTAAGAAAAGGAAAATTGGTTTATAGGCATTTGTGATAGAGTTTCTTTAAGAGATGGAAAGAAAGAAACTGGACCTAGGGAAAGGGAATAGTAGGTAAAATATATATTGGGGAAATATTTTGGAAATAGAATTTTGAAAATAGGTTATAGATGGTTACTAGGTTTGGGTAGGTAGAAGGAACCCAGGAGGAGACACAGTTTGGAGAATTATCAGAGGCAATAAACCAAATGAATCTGGTTTTAGATTTTTTTAATTTTGAAAACTCTAGGACATTCCGGAGGATATTTCCAAAAGCAGAATGGCTTTCAGGAGAGAGAACCATGAAGATAAATCTAAGTGTCATCAACTCATGGATAATAGTTGGATCCATAGCTGGGAGGAGCTTAGCCAATCTGATACAGAATAAGTTCTGGAGCTCTAATGTACAGCTTAATAACTATTGTTAATAATACTGTATTGAGTAGTCGAATCTTGCTAAGAGAGTAGATCTTAAAAAGTCTCATCACAGGAGAAAAAATGCAACCATGTATGTTGATAGATGTCAGATAGACATACTGTGGTGATTACCTTGCAATATGTGATAGATGCCAAATCATTTTGTTGTACATCTTAAATTTGTCAATTACATGTTCTTAAAACTGGGGAAAATCAATTAAAAATAAAGGCCAAGGATGGAACCTGGAGAACACTAATATTAAAGGGGAGGAAGGAGAAGATATTGTTATGTAAGTAGATTTCTGGGGAAGTCTAAGAGCAGTGGTTTTTAACATGAAAAAACTGAAACCCAGAGGTGATAATTTGCCCAATATTAGCACCAGTCAGTGGCAGAGTCAAGATGGAATCCCTGGTCTTTGGATTCTGAAGTCAGAATCCCTTCTACTTGCTGACCCGAGTAATTGAAGGACCGCCCAGTGCTGTGGACATGATGATAATCAGTTAGTATAAATTGACTATACTGTATTATATCTAAAAGCTAAAGAATTATAGTGGAGGGGGTGGTAGGGAAGGAATTATTTTCCTTTGGGCTGACTTCTGAAATGTGCACAGGAAAACATTGTAAACCTCATTTGGTATGTTTTCTTGACTGGGTGTGTGTATTCCCGTAGCCAACCTCGATTTTTCAGCTTAGTTGTAGTTCTGGCAGCCTTGTGTCCCTACTGTGACTTCTTTTAATGATCCCGCCAAGGATGATATAGTAAATTGCATTTCCAGTCGTGTCTACATTTTATGCCAATTACTTAGGTGGCTAAAATACCCGGTCACTCAGACAGCATGCATCTGATGGACCCTTGCGTCCTTCATTAAAGAAATGCATTTTCTTTGGTGTTTTCTTTAGAGATTAAAGCAAGTGTTCTTGCAAAGATGCACAGGCTGTTTGGAGTCAGAATAGCCATCTGCACTAATGAGTTATGTAATATTCCTTGCTCTCATGTAAAGACAAGTCTCATATTCAGACACAAGGAAAACAGTTCCTGTTCCAAGCTCAGGCGCCATGAACTTGGGTCAACAACTCTGCCCCTTCTCACTTAGTTAGAATCCTGGAATCAGAGGCTGTGCTTTTGCAGAGCTTGAGGGCAAAGTTCACCCGGAAAGATGATAGCCATCTTGAAAAGATTAAGCCTTTAAGTGCGTTCACATATCTTGTGAATGAGGCTGACTCAATGTCTTTTCCCTATGAAGCCAATTTGCTATGTCCTGTAAGAGGTAGCAAGATAAAGAATGATGTTTCTTCAAACTGATACTAAATTTCTTAAGATTAAGAATTGAATGCTTTTTCCTCATGATAATAATAATATAAGAAAATAAAACAATCGTTATATCCCTTAGATTTATAAGTGTATGAGTAAATATTTAATATTTACTTAGAATATAGTGATTTGATGCCTGTAAAAAATTGTTGCTTGATTTCACCCCATTCTAGATTCCTTAGTAACATAACTGCAATATTAAAATTGAAATATCCACTTGGTCAAAGAAACAATACTGACAAGATTCAAAGAAAATTGCCTTCAATGGTAACAACCTTTGATCAGAGAGCTATGCTGAATGTGACACATCTAGGAAAAACAACAGAAAACAAGTTTTTCTCTTCAACATTTCTTTTTTCCTTTTTTTCTGTTGCCTCCCAATTGGATTTACTATCTAATTACACCAATGCCAGTGGGAGACATTGGAGCAAATAAAAATATTTGTTAGCTTTGTTATTTTATACGCAGTTATTAAATGCCTTTTGAAACAAGACCCAGCAACGGAAGATTTTCTTCTCATTTTGCATACTGAATTCAGTCCTAACTTCTCTTAACCAATTCCATTCCTTCGCATCTCTGCATATTAGGAGGGAATGAATCATATTAACAAGCCCTGAGTGGATCCATGAGAGTTTGTCATTTTCTATCAGTGCCTAAGTTTTTTTGAGCCAGAAGCCCTTCTTACATTCTCAACGGTGTAAGAAATACTCCCATCTACAGTGTCACCAGCCATCCTCTGGCCTGACCAAGGCCCTGGCAAAGCAAATAGAAGTTGAGTTCTGATGGGTAATGAACAAAAGCCCAAGCCAAAGTAGAGGCGCTTGACAGCTCCTGAAGTAGAAGTCCCTCAGGGTTCTTCCTCACTTCACGACTGTGTGGAAGCTGCATTCAAGTTCCTCACCAGCCACCCAAGCAGACTGACTAAACTCAGTCACAGATCTTACTGGGCCACGTGGCTTGAATCTCGATTTATATTCATTGTTGGGAAATTTAAGGAAAGCGCCATCTTTGAAACAGGCAAATTTTGCCTCTGTAAAAGCAAAGGATACCGCTTTTAATGAACAAATCCAAAGACAATGCTCAAATCTTAGTTTAGTCTGTAGGGCACAGAGCCCACTATACCTGTCATATAATAATTGCTCAGTAAATACTTGTCAGTACAATGAAGAGTGGATTCCTTGCTCCTGGTATTTCCCATCTCCTTTAACGCCCTCCCCCCATTCCCGCCCACACACCAGATTGTTTACTGGGGAAAAAACATCTTCATGGCATTTATTTCTCCAAATTTAATTTTTGGAGGCTCTAACTACCTAAAAATTATCAAAGGAGAAAGAAAAAGCAATGAGTTTGCTCCACCCCACCCCCTCAGTCTTTATAATCAGTTTATAAATAAGTTCAGTTGATTACTCATACATAGCAAAGAAAGAAATTTTAATACTGAGGCTCCATTTCTGACTTCTAGTTCTTCCTCATTCTCTAAGAAGATTGATGAAAATCCCAAAGGATTTCTGGACACCTATCAACTAAGAGCAAATAAAACAGAGAAAATGGTTCTTCACTCCTGGAATGAGGTGTCAAGTTTCTTTTCCAAATATAATAGTCTGTTAAAATGGACATATGCTACTGCCTCTGAATTTCAGTTAATGCCTCAAAGCTGAGAAGATGTGGGAGGTGTACCCATACTTTCTAAGTAAAGGTGCTAAATTCATCCACCTAGGACCTATATGTACAAAGATGACTGACTGGGATCTATAGCTCACCACTAGTCTGTCTAGGAGGAGATTAGAAGTTTCAAAAGGGTTTACTGTAGGCATTTGTAAGAGTCAAGAATGTTTGTATTTGTCCTTGCAACCAAATGATAGAAGATTGCAAAGAAAATGGCTCTTAGAGATTAGGATTTATAAGAAGGGGGAATGAGAAATTTCAAGCAGGGAAACCAGTCTCACTCACTGCAAGGTGACTTAGAAACTCTTAGGACCACCCTGGGATGACGATGTATTTGGAACATGGTGTGTTCTTTATTTTTTAAATATTTTTAATTGTAGTTATTATTTTACACATTAAAAAATGTATAGGTTCCCTATTTCTTAGCTATATTGCAACATCCCATGCTCTCCACTAAATTTCCAAGTGTTCTTCCCCATTGTCCAGTGGGCTCTGCCCATGGTGGGTTCTTGGAAGGTGCTGACATGGATCTCCATGGGTTTGAGGGTGTACCTGAGCCAGAGAATAGTGGTGTAGGGGTGCCCTCCTGTCTGGAGCATCCGGAAGACAGGAAGCTGGCTGGCATGCCCCACGCTGTAATGGCGGGACCCAGAAACAGCCTTCATGGGAGGTTAAAGGTGAGTGAGTACCTTCAGGTCAGATGGCTGACATGGAAGATCCAGCCTTGTGCAAGCGAGAGGCCAATGAGAGTGAGGTCAGTGGTTGTGGGTGTATCGCTGGGTGAACTTGAGAGTGGGCAACAGTAGTTAGAGATGAGCCAGAGAGACACTTCATTTCAGGGGAAGAACAATGCAAAGTTTTCCAGAGAGTGCTCTGTTTTTGGTGAACCCGCAAATGGGCACAAGGGACCAATGGATTTTCAGTGTCTGTCATAACGGAGATTCACAGTAACCAGAATATGGCATTCATAGCCTTCCCTTCTGTTCCCTAATTCCCCTGCCCCTGCCACTGTCCCAGGAAGAGCCTGAAGGGTCAGAAGTTGGGGTGGTGAGGAGAGAGGAGCAATGAAGTCTGCATAGTGAAAGAACAAGGCGAACCTCTCCTCTTCCTTGAGCTGGGTCTCTCATCCTGGGAGTAAGACTGGAGCTCACCAGGAGGGGAGCATGCAATTGGAAGAGAGACTGAAGTTTTAACTGAGGTGAACTTACCATTTTCTTACCTGAAAATGAAACTGATTAAAGAGCTGAGACCTGCCTGATCTGTAGTGAAGGGACAGGAGGGAGAGCTAATTGAGAGGTTTGATGCCAACAGTGGGAGAAAAAGACCGATTTTTCTCTCCCTTAGTTTGGGACATTTTCAGCCATTACTGCTTTTAATAGACTTTCTGTTCCTTTTTCTTTCTGCGATTTTCACATTGCATATATTGTCCTCTAAGTGGTGTCCTACAACTGGTGTCCTGTAAGGCCCATAGGCTTTTTTTTTTTAAGGTAAGGTGTAGGCAGAAATGAAGGCGAGTAGGCAGGCAGGAAGACAGAGGAGAAAGAAATATTTATTTATTCATCTTGATTGTTCTCCCTGGACCCGGGATGTGAACTATAGGTCTTCTTTAGTCTTCTTCTTTTTTCTTTTTTGCTCCTCTGACTGGCTAATTGAAAATGATTTGTCTTTGAGTTAACTGATTTTTTTTCTTTGCTTGGTTAAATTGCGGCTCAGACTTTCTATTGAACTATTCAGTCCAGTCATTGTATTCTTTAGCTCTAGGATTTCTGTTTGTTTGAACTATGGTTTCTATCTTCGACCTCATTTTGTTTACACATTGTTGTTTTCCTAGTCTCATTTGTTTTCCTGTCTGTTTTTGTGCTTTTCTGGACTTATTCCTAAATTCTTTTTATACAGTTCCTAGATCTTCCTTTCTTTGGTTAGTTTTTTGAGCTTTACTAGTTTCCACTGCTAGTGTCCTGTTCGCCACGTGTTCACTGAGTGCCAGGTATGTGCTTTGTACTTGCCTGCACGTTTACGTTTCAATGATCTGTTTATGTGTCTGCATTTCCCACTAGAATGGGAATTCTTTGAAAGAAGAGATTTGTTTATTTGTCTTTGTTTTCTAAGACATTTTGGTACTTGATATTTCTTGAATAAGTGAATGAGATGAAGGAAAGGAGAGGAAGGAACAACTAGAATATCAGTACAAATCAAGAGGATATAATTATAGAAAGAGATGTTTCTAGTGAAAGAAACAGATATTATACATTCAACATACACTATTGAATCACCTTGAATTTCTGTAACTCAAGAGAAATGGTTATGAATCCTTTGAGTGGATCATGTATCTCACATCTCACTGTTCCCAGTGCAAGCGTGTGATACATTTCTTATGCAACCTCGAATAGGTGTGTGTGTGTGTGTAACTTTTGTGTGTAGGGCTTTATTTTCCACACACTGCAACCTCACCAGCCACTTTTTCCTCTAACAATAAATTAATTGATAAAAGGAAGAGTTTTAGCGTATACTATCCTCAACATTTAAAGTGTTTCTAGAATTGTCGAAAATACTATGTACATTTATAGTCCATGGAATCTGTTGCATCAGGACATTATGTGAGAATTTCTTTGTTGCTTTAGTATTTCACAAAGAAAGTGGATCTACATACACCAATACTCGAAGCCCAGAGAACTGTCAAAATGAGCAGCAGTTATTAATCCACATAACTTACTGAAAACCTTGTGGTTCACAGAATTGGCCCAACATTGTCTCTCTGTTCCTCCCAACTGTCTTTCCCTTACCTACTCCTCAGACTTAATATAAGGGATGATGTTGGGGAGGGGAGGCTGCCTTTGGGAAATATGATGTACTGTGTCTGATGAGATTGTGATTTTCTCCCCTTGAGAGCTGATGAGAAGAGGTGATGGTGGAGATGCATTGTCATCTGTCCAGCAGTGAACCAAGAAGGGTCTCAGTAGAACCACAGATAAGGGAAGGGGTTGGAAGAGGGACAGACTGTTGTGTTGGATCTTTGCCAGATCACAGACCAGCTTTTCTCCCTCTCTACTCTCAACATAGGGGGAAAAAAGAATTGACAAGGGCATCCCCTTGGGAAGGGAGCCACCAGCCAAGGGATTGAAACTGTGCCCCTACCAGGAGGTACAAAGGATAAATCCCATGTGGGCTGGTGGTGGTCACATCTCCCAAATGACTGCTGAGGCCCAGAATCATTGCTAGGAGAGGCCTCTCATTAACAGGGCAGGTTGGAATGACCGTCAACCCACAGGGAACCCGTGGAGGGACCTTAGGAAAGTGGCCCTGGAAACTCACAGAGAGAACAGAGGCCTTGCTCAGTTAAGGGAGGGATGTCTGCTTTTTCTCTTTTGTCTCTTTCCTTTCTTGAGTGGGAAGAAGGACTATAAGGAGGTGTGTGAAGTCCCATCTTACCCCCCAGGATGCTAGAACCACCAGTGAACTTTTCTTCTGTGTCAGGTTGGGGGAGGGAAAGGGGGTCGAGGTAGGACTTTGATCATATATGAAATTGAAGTTTAAAAACAAGTAGGACTGATTCCCAAACATTTTTGAAACCTCTCAATGAAGGCATTTTTGACTAAAATGTTACAGAATCTTGTCAAGAGGAAAGATGGGTTTAACGTGGCATCATTGGGTGGCAGTTATTAGGGAAAATAATGGTTCCTTTTTTATCCCAACAATTGAGACTCCTCAATAAATTGGTTGCACCATTTGACATCTATCTCCACAGGAAGCCACCAGGTTTTCAGGGGGCAAAGCCAGTTTTTTCCCTAGCTGATCTTAAAAACAATTGCTAGTGGTTGACAAGCTCTGCTTTTCAGGGACAGTCTTTAAAAGGTGCTCATTAGCAGTTGATATTTAATGTGAGTACTTTCTACTGTAACTTCATTTAGAGCTATTTTTATTTAATGAAACTTGGAAAGCTGTAATGAAGCAACACACCCCTGTTGTTTTCACACACTTCCTGTAGCAGGGAAATAATAGAGCTGAGACACTTCAGCACACTCAGCAAAGACATGGGAAAAATGGACTGAAGTTGGGTTCCAGCCGTTAGAGCCCATCTGTGCCATTTAACCTCACTATAGGAAAGAACGAGTGGTTTCCAAAGTGAGGGACTCGTGAGAGCTAAAGTTAGACAGACGGTGACTGGGGAGTAGTCCCCACAATTAAAGATGGATCTGATGTCTTCCCTTTTTCCTCTCCTCACCTGTCTTCAGCCCATCTCTTGTCTCTGTTGGGCTGTCATTTCTTATTTACTCTGTCAACCTCGACAAAAACAATGTCCTTTCCTTTTGCCTAAAGAAATCGTTAGTGTAAATGGTGAAGAACACTTGGTGATTTGGTGGAGGGCATGGTGTGTTGACATATTTCTAAGGAATGGGGAACCTGTACATAGGGAGTTATTTTAATGTGTAGAATAATTATTACAATAAAAAATAAATCATAAGTGTAACAAGGAGCTCATTAAGGCAGACATTATATGAGATGCTCATCGAGAATTCTCTAAATGCCTGCGGCAGAGACCACAGGTCACTTGAAACAGATCTTGTTGGGGGAAGTGTCTGAACTTGCTTATGCAGACTTAAGGTAATTTTTTTTTTGTCACCAAAGATGGCTCCAACCAGCTTCCTACCTTTAAAATAGCTTATACACCTATGTCCTCTGAACTCTAGAAGTACGTCACCCTCTCAGTTATTCCCTATCACTTCCCCAGGGAGGGGTGTTCCACTATGGCACTGAGACCATGTCTCTTCTAAAGAAATCCTCACATAAAATTTCTACTTCTATTAAGTGTCTCTCATGGGTGATGAGGTAAAGTTTGATATTAGAGCTCACCCTAACATGTTTTGCAAACATTGCTTTGGAGTGTGTGTGAGTATTTAATAGTCTTTGTTCTTTTTAACATTGGCCATAACTGGGAAAAAAAAAAAAAAAAAAAAAAAAACAGGAAAAGTTCCACTTTAGCATTTTGTATTCGGATGCATTGGCAAAAAGCAACGGCCATTTTTGCCTGCCTTCCTCACACTTCCCTCCACTCACACCAGGGGGCTCTTTCGTGACAGCACATCAGGAAGACGTATTCTGGTCTTTGGCCACTAGGTCACACTGGACCTTGATCATGTGCTGCTGTTGCAAGGGTCTGACACTGTGCTCAGGACTGAGGGTCTTTGCGTGGATGTGAGCGCAGGGCCTGAGGGTCGGTTATCCCGCTGAGTTTCTCCTCAGGCTCCTGCAGGTGTGGAATGCGTGTGGCGGCCTTCCCCTGCTTGCCGCTGCTTTCAGGCTGTGGGTCTCATGCAGTCTCCTCGGTGCGTCAGACTTTAAGGAAACAAGAACGAGGCCTGATTTCTTTTGGGGAGCATGAGGGGAAGTTTTCAATAGAAACAAACATTAATTAGTATGCCAATACATCTCTGCTTCAAATAGGTAATAATATCATTCTAATAAGTACTAGGAAGGACCAGGACTTGGGACTAACTACAAGAATGTAATAAACGGGACTTAATTTCACTTTGGGCTGGGAGTGGCATCAGAGACTATCTCTTTGAGGAAGTTGTATTAAAACAGCTCTGAGGAGATGGAGGAACAGAGTGTCCCAGGCAAATGGACTATATTCATTTCCTTGGCTGCTATATAACAACTCACCACAAGCCTGGTGACTTAATCGACATTTATTTGCTCAGAGCTCTCAAGGCCAAAAGTATGAAATCAAGTTACAGACAGGGTACACTCCCTCAGAAGTTTCTAGGGAAGAGTTTCTCCTCTTACTTTTTCAGCTTCTGATGGCTCCAGGCATCCCTTGGCTGGTGGCTACATCACTTTGATCTTTGCCTGTCTTCATACGATCTTCTCACTGCTTTGTCTTTTTAAGTTTCTCCTAGGTTATCTAGGGTCATAAACTTAACTATACCTGCAAAGACCCCACCCCCCCTTTTTTTTGGCATAAGGTCACATTCTCAGGTCCTAGAGATTAGGGCACGAATTTATCTTTGAGGGGACACCGTTTGACCCGTCATAGGGACTAAGAGCACCGGTCCCTGAGGCTGTCTCCCCTGACCTCTCATAGTAGCCCATCTCTGTCACTCCTTAACATACCATACGCTATTTGTCTTATTATCTTTGATCTTGAGATATTTTGTAACTCCCAAGTGTACATTTATGGACGGCAAGGACCATCTCTCTGGTGTCTGCCTCCCTCCCAAGTTCAGCACAGTCCATGCACTTGAGACACCCAACTCAGCTGAAGATTCAGAATCATGTCCATTCCAACCAATTGGGGGATGAAGTATGGAAATGACAATATTTGACACTAAAATGAATACATCCTAAATGAAGGAGCTTGCCCATCAGGAGAAATATTTTCAAGGAGAAAACGGTTTAGATGAGGGTTCTTGATAAGATCAGGGAGAATCTTAGCTCCCAGATGGGGACCTACGGTGCTCTCCCTGCCAAAAACGGAGCATCCGCGTAGCACATTAACTAACGAAAGATAGGCTGTCATCTTGGAAGTAGTGACATGTCTATCTTGCGAGTACGTTGTAATGACAGAAATCTTTGGTGCCTATTAAGGAACGTTGAAACAGCAAGTGTTTGGGAAGGATTTGTGATTGCTAATCTGTCATTGTCACAGACACAGAGACACAGTGTCTGGCAGACGTGAGTTTTCCAATTACGTTAAAGTGGCACGAACTAGTGAGCAGGGATCAGACTGAAAGCACCGCCCAGGTGCTCCTGTTTGGATCCTCTGTATGCTTACCACCAATCTTCTGGCACATAGGTTTCTCAGGTAATTTGACAGCTGGAGGTGAGGTGACAGGGATGGAGGAGTATGTTAATCACCAATATTCTGCTTTCTGTTCTGAATTAAACCACAGCACGATGGCTTTGGAAAGCAGAAAAGTTCCGAAAATGTGATGAATTGTCAGGCAAACATTAAATGATCAGACCCTGCTGCACTGGGCACTAGATCCTAATTTCTTGTTGTCCAGCTGAGAGGAGGCCTGGCCTTAGATTCTTGTACTAACCCTAAGGCTGACTGTTGAGGAGCCTGGCAGGGAGAGGAGGTAGCTGCTCAGAGATAGGACCTGGACTTCACAACTTTCCTGGCTGCTGAGGAAAGGAGGAGTCGACTGGGGAGGAAGAAAAGAGTAGGGTATCAGGGGAGGTGGGTACAACCATTTACATGGAAGGATGTTTGGAGCTGAGGTTTCTGGGGTTGCTCGATGATAGCATGTTTTTTATTCGGAAATAATCTGCAAATAAATCAGACTAGAGGCAATAATGAAACCCAGATGCCAGACTCCCCAAAAAGCATCAGCGGCTGCAGGATCCCAGGGATCTCTTAAATTTTATTTAAGAAGCTTAGCTGCCTTCGTTCTACGGGGCCCTAGTAGCAATAAGGAAAACGCTCTTGGATTTATAGTTACATTTCATCTACTTAAAAATCTTGGGGAGAAATGTACAGAAAGGAAAGAAAACAGAGCCACTGTTGCTTTTAAAGCAGATGCACATTCAATTGCAGACTTTGTTGTCTCCCCCACTTAGTCTCCAAATGAGTAACTCACAATTTCCATTTGCATGGTTCATTTTTGTTTCCCAGTGAAGTAAATGATTATTTCTGGGTTCAAAGAAAGTCTTTTCAAGGACACCAGAGACCGACTGCATTCGCGTCCTTTAACTATGGAAAACTTTTCCTTCTAGTAGTAAAACCAGTATTTTGAACTGAGATTCCAAAGTATTTGGCTTATTTTCCCTACCAGCCCTGGCAGGTAGATAGGCCAGTCATGGGCTTCTCAGGAAAACGGGAGGGGGCAGTCAGGGGTCCCCTCTCTGGTCACACATGACCCACAGCTGTCAACCCACAGACCTGTGTGTAGGTCTATGGCAAGCTCTGCACAAAGAGGAAGGAGCAGGCTGACTGGATTCTCACTCTGGAGCTTGGACGGGCACTTCAGAGGTCACCAGGCAGGCAGCGCTGGGATCTGATGCTGAGGGCGTACCTTGGAAGGACGGGCTGTGAGAGCTTCTACTAGACAGATCCCTAGCAAGGGCCACCCTCAGTGGTACACTGCACTGTCTGTAGTGCAAGAAGCAGTGCTGCCCCCGTAGACCCTCAATATGTAATGGCAGGTTGACTGAATGAATATCCAGAACACCCCCACAAGGTCAGCGATCTTGTTCCCATTTGCCATTGAGAAAACCGGGAATGCAAATGGCGGAGATACTTGCCCAGCGTCATGAGGATTTGTCCTCTGGGAAGTGACCTGGCCAGGAGGAGAACTCACTACAACTCCAAAACTCCAGTGTATACTACTTAGGGCCTCTTTAAGAGAAGCTATAGGTGGATCTGAGTTCAAGAGGCCAAGACCCTTGAACTCCAGTCAAACATGTCCTGAGCTTTCCCACTTCTGCCTCTTCATTCCACTTGGAAAGACTTTCCCCTCTGTATGCCTTTCCAGCGCTTACTCTTCAGAGGCCACCACAAATGTGTAGTTGAAATTCTCTTTGCACCTTTGCTATGACGTCACCATTGAACTTGTGCTAGAGTTGTTTATGTGTACTTCTGTCCTGCCACTTCCTTTCATCTTTGAGAGATGGGTTCATACCCTATTTGTATTTGTCACCCTTAAAGCTCTCAGTGCCGTGACTCACATGTAGTTGGTGCTCGTTAAAAATGATAAACTTTGATTCTAAAGACTTAGAATGCTACCTGATGAATGTGGCCTAAATAAACTGTTCTTGATTTCCAGTATTGTCTGTGCTGCTGATCAGGCAGGTCGTCTACCCGCTGAGGGTTTTTTAATTTGGAAAATGTTTATAAATATATATATATACACATGTACATATGTATACATACATATATACATACACACATGTATATGTACACACATGTATATGTGTGTATGTATGTCTAAATTTCGGATATTTATGTCTATGAATATATAAATAAGCTAATTTAAAGTTTGACAATTACCTCTGGAGAATGTCGGCTGGTCTAACTTTTTGGTGAACCAAATGTTAGTTTATTCATGTTGCTTTCCTTATTTTAACTCTTCAGTATTTTAGTGAATATATGGCTACTACTTTGTCAAAAAATACAAGAGAAAGAAACAGAAATATATGGTTCCTTCCAACACTAACTATAATGATCTTATACCAAACTCTTTTATGATTCAGTTATTCCAACCTTGGTCATGAGGCTATAAACTGAGAACCTAGAATGAGTGGGCCCAGATCATGCATTTCTTGAGGTTGTCTCACACACAGACACACACACACAGACACACAGACACACACACTGCATCATCAGCATCATTAGGAATGGCCTGCGCACCGTGCGAATTTCTGGTAGCCAAGTGTCAGGAAGCCGACTTGGCGTATTCTCTGTGCCTGCTTTCCTCTGTGACTGTGCCTCAGGGGTACGAGACAGTGGTCCAAGAAGAGGCTTTTCTTTTTCTCTCTGGAAAGCAGTTTCTCCTAATGACCCTCTGTGATGCCTGGCTGAAAAATGTCTTGACTGTAGTCTCATCATAACTCCAATGGCAAATATAAAGCATTATTAACTCCTGAAAGGCAGTGTGCATGTCTGAAACCCATCGGGGATGATCTGACCAATCCTGCTAGTCAAAGAGGAATACAGCTTTGCGGAGCACTGTCATTTATTTTATAGGCCTTTGTTATACTTGTCTTCAGAGAAGAAAGAAATCCCTAGTGAAACTTCCATAATATTGAGTTTGAATGACTCATATTCCTGCCTACTATAAAGCTTTTTGGTAGAATTCTGTCTGGTCCTAATTGAAGTTTATAGAACCTTCGCCTTCAAATGCAATAAACCTGTCATAACCAAGGAAGCAGTTTGCACCTGAGGATGAAGTCGGGCGTACAAAGGGCTGATTTTCTGATGAAGAGCCTGTAGATGTGCGTCACACTGATGTCAGCTCTCGCAAGCACAGAGGCTGCTGTTCTACCTAGAGAAGGCCTGGCCTGTGGTCAGTGAGCTTGGGTGTTGGAGATGTGAGGAGAAGGGAGCAGGGCCTACCTCACAGGACTTACTACCCTACCCTGACTGCCAGTGAGCTAGAGTGAGCTCACCTATGCATCTGCCGATCCCCAAATCACAACTGAAGTTGAATGCCCCATGAACATTTAATTATGGGAGTTTGGAAAATTATACACTTGAGAGCTAATAAATGGCAACTATGAATTTTATTCCAGAGGTCATACATGCTCATTGTAAGACATTTATTCACTATAGAAAAACAAAAAGAAAAAATAAAGTCTTCAAGTTATTCCACCACTCAGAGAAGACATTGTTACCATATCCTTTAGATCTTCTCTCTACATAAACATGCATACATTTTCTTTTTAAAATATAAAGTGATAAAACTTGTTTTGAAACATCCGTTTAACATGACATAGCATGAACACATTTCCTTATTATTTTGAATCAAAACATTTTAATGAATGCAAAGCTGTTACCGTTTTAGGAATGTACAATTATATATCTCGGAAACAACTTACGTTGTTTTAAATTTCCGTATAAGTAATGAAAATATTTAAAACCCCAAATTTTCCAATAATTTTACTTAAATTTATTTAAAACAATGAAATTCTACAAGTTGTTATGTGTCTTTTAGCAATGAAAGTTTTACTTTTTGTCATTTCCCCATTTACTATATTATATTGATGTGCTTATTTTTCTAATTTCTAAAGAAATGTAGGTTCTAATAAAGATATATGTATTATATACACACATATACACATATATTATACTTATACAGCATATCTATTTCAAATATTGCAATTTATACTTTAAAAATTTATGAGAAATCTTTAAAAACCATTGAAAATTGAAAAATTAAACTATCAGTCTTTTATTTTTTAGATTTATTGAGATATAAAAACCACTAATTTATTTTAATATTGTTTTTCCTTTTTGTGAAATACTAGAAAGCCTTCTTTAACCAAGAGCATTTAAATATTCATCGATACTTTTTTTTTCTAACTTGTATTGAAAATTGCTTTTTTAACATTTAATTACAACTAGAATTTATTTTGATAGGGTATGAGGTAGGGCTCTTACTGCATTATTTCATAGATGCTCCAACATTATTAATGCAAAATCCAGAGTTCTCTACATTACTTGAAATTATGCCTTTATCATATACTATCTTTTATAATACAAATTTCTGTAACTTTTAATTTCTGTTTTATTGAATTGTCTGTGGAATCAATTGGTTACTCGTGAGTGCCATTATACATCAAAGAGAGAAAATAATAAACTCAGGTTAATTAAGAACCAATTTAAGGGCCCGTATGAAATCCAGAAGGCTCCATAGCAGCCTTTCAAGATCTCCATCTCCCACAGCCAACGTCACTACTGATAAAGACCAGACCCAAGACCTCATTCTAAAATTGGTTGAACTTCATGGAAGCAGAACTGAAGCCTCACAAATCATCCACACAAAAGTAAAGGCTCTGGTAGGAAGGAGATCCTGGGTGGAAAATCAGGATATTCAGATAGAGGCACCTGAGAACCAGAAAACCCCAAGTTCCTCTGAAACTTCTGGGCATGCCTAAGTGGTCTACTGCTCATCATAGAAGATTGCACCCTCCCCTGACTCTCCATGACCAGGTCTCCACTAAAGCAGATGCCTTGCCAGAAATTGCTGTCTTTCTCGGTGGTCTTCCCCGACCTCCCATCTTAGTCCTGGGTCACACCTGGGGCACGAGTCAGCACAGGCTGACTCAGGAAATGAGGTCCTGTTCATTTTGAAGAGGGGATTTTTCACTGAAGGGGCTGCAGGGCCTAGTAATTTATACCAGCAGGAAGTGAGAGAGCATACTTGAAAGAGGGGAGTGATACAAATCTAGATAAGCAGCGCTTGTGGAAACGGGGGCTCTTCTGACCTGGCTCTCCCAGGGCTAGTCAGTTCTCCAGGCTGCTGCGCTGATTCTTAGGAACCTGGAAGAAGTCATGGCTTATCCAGAACAGGCAATTCATGTTCATTGTAGAAAGCTTAGAAAATAATTAGAATATCAAGCCCTTAAATCCCACTTTGTCCTTTGATCCAAAGATAAGTACTATTAATATACTGGCATTTCTGCTTCTCAGGCATCTCCTTCCCACCCCTCCCAGGGCCATTCTGAACCCTAACTACTAGCCCCACCACCGCTGTCCACCCCTTCTGTGAATAAGACCACTGTCCAGCAGGAGCCTTTGGAGAGTGGCCTGAAGAGCAAGCGTGCTGAACAGCAGCGATCTGCCTGTGAACCAGATCCCTCTACTACTCCACAAGAACAGCAGCAATATCAGGATGGACAGCACTTGCTTAGTTTGCAAAAGAGGACAAATATGCATTTGCCAGGACACAAAAAGGGTCTTATTGTAGCAGAGGATGACCTTGTAAAAGGAGAAGTTAAAGTACCTGCCCTCGCTCAAGTACCAGGACCCCTCCATTTGAGGACCCCCCGCTACCCCGCCATTGTCACCTCTGAAAGGGGAGGTGACGCCTGCTCTCCTACCTGAGGACCCAGAAGCAGGTGCCAGGGTAACGCAGCTGTGTGTGCAGCACCACACTGGCGGCAGCACCAGCGATGCCAAGTTGACTTTCAGTGTCGAGAATAGCGTGGAAGCACACTCGCCCACAGCGGACCCTTCAGCGGCAGCAACCCCTTACCACAACGGCCGCCAAGAATGCACCCACCAGTACTGCTTCCATCATGGCCACCACCAGTGATGCCTTCCCTACTCCAGTGCCACCACCTGGCATTCCCCCACCTGTGATGCATCATCTCTCTCTTCAACAGCCACCACTAGTTCTTCCCCTGCCTTCCCTCTCTTCTGCCGGGCCACCACCTGTTCCCCACCACTTCTCTCTTCAACAGCCCTTCCTCCTGTCATGCCCCTCCCACCACCGTCATCAGCCACACCTTCCCCAGGAAAACCTGCCCCTGGGGCTCCATTAGGGATACCTCCTCAGCTAACAAAAGTGCAGTGCCACCAGCCTCCAGTTCTCAGAGCCCACAAGTTACAGAGAAAGCTAGACCAGCACTGCTGCTTCCATTCCTGTGTCTTTTGGTGCAGCCCCACCATCCTCCACTGCAGTCAGCTGTGGGCCCAGCAGACCAAGTGAATTCTAAAGGTCCTCTGAGCAAGTCTTTGCCATAAAGTTCATTTTCGTCTGAAAAAGGACTGGGGAATCTTCAGCTGCTCCATCTCAGCCAGTCACTATGGTCAAGCACATGCCTGTGAGGTTGGGTGACTTCTTCCAGAGCCTATTAGAAGCAGTGATTGGAAGGTCCAGGAGGCAGGTGGTAGTAAGTCTGCTTACAGTTTTTTGTTTGTTTGGTTCTTTTGTTGATCTGGACTGAGTAGGTCTTGATGGTATAAAAGAAACTTCATTTATATACTTTTTATCTAGGTCCCTAGTTTACAATGACTTTTGTTAGTATTGTTCACTTACTAAACATAACATAATAAAATCTAGAACAGGTAAAAAAATTTTTTTGGAATTTCTATGTAAGTAATGGAAATAATAATTTACCTATGTCTTTTTTTATATTCTCATATTGAGACATGATCTCACATTAAGGTGTACAGCATGATAATTTGATTTGCATATATTGTGAATGGATTACAATAGGTTTGGCTAATGACAAAAGAAAAAAAAGAAAAAGAAAACACTTTCCCCTGGTAATGTGAGCTCTTACAATTTACTCTCATTATACCTTTTTCTAATCACATATGTGAACACTCACACATGAAAACCCACTAATGAAATCATACTGCATAGAAAGCTTTTTCAGCCTTTATTTTC
Organism: Solenodon paradoxus; assembly: GCA_004363575.1. Taxonomy (NCBI): domain Eukaryota; kingdom Metazoa; phylum Chordata; class Mammalia; order Eulipotyphla; family Solenodontidae; genus Solenodon; species Solenodon paradoxus. Next base: position 103,085 of record RJWH01000731.1, on the reverse strand, counting down.
AGGATTTCAATATTATACTGTAAGTATATTCCCCAAACACTAATATTCCTGGAGAAGACAATTTTAAATTTCAGCAGAATACTCTGTTTTATGATGTCAGGTTTACTCTGGTTGAAGCCCCAACAGCCTGTTCAAGAAGTTGCAGTTAGGTGGCTTGGGGAATTGACTCCATTGACTAACCAAGGATTAGTTTAAGAGTGGAAAGCTGGATGCAACTTGGGTCAGTGAGATAAATGAAGAGGCTGGATGCTCGGGTACCTGCCCTAAGACCTTGAAGGAAGCCAGCTAAATGGAAAAAAAATTGGTCTTTATGGAAAGTCTACCCCAAGAGAAAGACCAAAACCCAAGTCAGAGTCTCATAGGAAGTCTGTTTTTGGTCTTCCAGTTATCTGACTCAATAAAATTCCTTATTGTTTGAGCAATTTGCAGCTGGAAGCATTATGAAGAAGTCAAATGAAGTGCAGGGTTGTCCTTAAGACTTTCTGACTCAATCTTGACTTTTAACACAGCAGTAGTGTAGCTTAAGAGCACAATCATAAACACACCTTAGTGGAGTAGAGGTTTGGTAAACTACCTCCAGCTGAAACGCAGTCCATGTGCATTCCAAGGACCCAGATTCACATCCTAGACCAGGGAGAACACAACTAAACTGAGAAGTACAACAAAATAAAAATAGATACGGTGCTTCTTTCTCCTTTCTCCTCCTGCCTGCCTGCTTACCTTCATTTCTACCTACACTTTTCCTTAAAAAAAAAAAAAAAAAAAAAAATACAAGCACAGACTTTGAAATTAGAGGGTATGGGTTTGACTCCTTACTCTACTACTGATATATGACCTTGGGCAATTTACGCTCTTAAAACCTCAGTTTCATCAGCTGAATAAGAATAATAAGAATAAGATAATAGCTCTTTCACAGAATCTAATGAAGCTAATTATCATTTATCAAAAGAGGAAGGAGATAGGATAAGTTTCATCCTCAGGTATAAAAATAGCCAGCAGAGAGCTGTATAGTTATACAGAGTCAATACTTTTAAATGTAGCAATTTAATCTCTAAAAGTAATAATTACTTGTTAAAAATTCTGAAAAGTTTTGAAAAAGACAAAAATGACTCCCACTCCCACTCTGCTAAGCCCTCAGCACAATGGTTGGTCTTCTGGTTTCGTCAGTGTCCACAGAGTAGAAAACTTGAGTTATTTTTCTAGCTCTGGGTTCCCTTTATAACCATGGCCAGAGCACTCCACTGTGCAAATCCTGACTCCACAGGAGGAGAGAGTAATCTTCCTACCTCATCAGACATATCTAGCAATCTCACATTTCTAGAGGTCTGGAGAGAATTGGTTTTTTTTTTTTTTTTTCCCCCCAGAGTGTTAATATGCACCAGTCTGGGGAGAACAAAATCCCTTTTCCTGAAAGTAGGACTCATTCACAGTTGTCCAAGAGGAACATTACAGGCAGGGTCTTGCTGTATTATTTTTCAGGCAGGAAGGTGTTATAAACTTTTTTACCTTCTGGCTTATTGGTATGCCAGAAAACCTGTGTGATGTCTCCTATTTAATTCTGCTGGAACAATCTAACTCAGGAGGACACATATTCTGACCCTGGATTGTCTGCCTCTGAATGGGAATCCTAGGTGGTTTCAAAAGGCAATTCAGTCTGAAGCTGTTCCATATTTCAAAGCACAGAAACCAACAAGAACAGATACATATGGAAGAGGCATTCTGAAAATGAATTCTGAAATCGAATTACTGCTTACATCAAAAAGGTGGCGAAGAGATCTATTATCTGCCAAGAGGCTCATGTTTCCAGTGAATGAATGAGGACTCTTTCCAGAGCAGAGACCTACATAATCTCCAAACATATTGAATGGAATACAGAACCAACCTGCATAGCCCGAGTAGTTGCACAGCAGAACATTCTCCAAATCAAGTATTTCCCAGCCAACATGCGTGGCTTTCTCTTGCAGCAGTCTTCCTTTCTCTTACCGATTTTACCATACAACATTTCTTTTAATAATTCACACTTACTCAGCGTTAGTTGTTGTTCTTCCTTTGTGCTATTATTATTACGTTTTCATGGAATGATTTTCTTTCCTACCTTTGCTTCACCAAATCCTATGAAATTCAAGCTTCAACTTCAATTTGACACCATGAGGACTGTTTCAAGCCCATCAGACAAGGTTGGAGCCTCTGTGCTGCCAGAGCACTCCAAGCTTCCTGTCTGGTGGCAGAGTTGCACATTAATTAATTACCTGCCCCAGCAGAAAACTCCTTTTCAAAATGTGCATACTCTAGGGAAGAGTTCATTTGCATTTATACCTTATTGTGAGTAAAGATTATGAACTGAGTTTATTCGGGTTAACCAGAGATGAAGGACAGACAAGTGAGATGTGTGGCATTATCTTAGCATGTCACTGGCCACAATTGTCCTCTAAATAGCTGGTCAAGAGCCTTTAATGATCAGTCAAGTGTGATGTTGAGAGTATTTGTGAAATTAGTTCTTGGTAATGCAATTTTAGAACTGATTGTGAATAATAGACACAATTGTATAATCTGGGAATTTAATGTTCCTATTCTCTTTCAAAGAGAGATGAGAAATTCTTCTGAAAGATATTAATTAAATGTGTCTTCAATATCTCTACTCTTTTAAATCATCATACTATTATAACTTTGGTAAAAGTCACCATATTTCACCCTTACTCCATTTCTACGCCATTCTCCAATCTTCTAAAAAGCATAGAACAAAATTAATTTTTCTGATCAAAATTCAAAAATGAATCCCCGTTCTATTGGAAATAAATGTAAGCTGGTTATTATGGCCTCTTGGGAGCCATTTGATTTTATTCTGCCTCCTTTTCAAATCTCTCCCCTATTTCCACGTGTTCTGGTTACACTGACCTCCACTCTGTTACTTGAACATGGTGAGTTCTTTTCTACCACAGGGCCTTTGCACTTGATGCCTCCTCATCCTAAAAGGATCTTCTAGATGTTCATATGTCTGGCTTCCTTGATCCTTCAGGTCTCAGCTCAGATATTACCTACTTAGGGAGAACTTTCTTAGCTGCTGTTCTTTTCTTCAATTATTCTTTGTTATAACACCCTATTTATTTACTTAATAGGACTTACACTATTTGGAAATTATCTTGTTTATTTGTTCCTTTACTCATTTGCTTTCACTCTCACTCAAATAGAGTGCAAACTCCTTGAATGTATGGAGTTCCTAGAGCCTAAAAGAGTGTGTGTCTCAAAAATCTTTGCTGATGGAATTAATCTCAGGCTTCGATATAAAAAAAATTGGACATAGTTAATGCAAAATCTTAGCTTTCCATCCTCCATTTCCATGTCTACTCATTGCAGTTTTCTATATTTGCTGCTTTGGAGGTGAGCCTCAATAATGTTTCATGGTGTCTGGACGGTCTATGTAAGGAGGTAGGTTGAGAGAAATCTGGTAAACCACAGAGTGGGAAAGAGAAGGAGATCTTTGTTCTGGTAGTGAACATGGCACTTTACATGATCTTATCTCGTGGGAGGTTAAGTGTTTTAAGAAATTTCAAAGAAAGTGTGAAATATGATTTGGCAAATGTAACCAGTGAAATATGACTCTTTCAGTACTAATTCTTCTCATTCAATGAAACCTCTTTAAAGAAGAGAATACAGATGCTTCATTACATACTTATCAGACATGCAGTGCTTCTAGGCACTTGAATTTGGGTCCACTGGAGCTGCCCACTGTTTTCAAACTGGAGAAGGAAGCAGGTGATGCTGATTTGCAAATCTGGTCACAAAATAGATGCTGTGATTCCATCTGAGGCTCACGAAACTTCCCTAGGTTTTTTTTTTTTTTTTTTTATCTGGAGGGAAATTGAAGCTACCTAATGGGAGAAGCATGAAAAAGCAGATAGATCCCAAATTCAAACCAGTATTCACTTGTTAAGGGCAAAAGTCTGGTGACTTTGAAATTTATTTTCTGGAGTCTCTCACTTTACCTTTCTGTTCCTCTTTTTTTCTTGCTTGCCTACCCCACTGGACTAGCATTCTTAAACTGACAGCCGTTGCTCCTTTCATTGCCTTCTCAGCAACCATGCCTGTACTAACTGTATTTTCTAGACAAAGATTACATGGTTTGATAAGAGTTTTGCAGATGTATTTATATGAGAGTCATAGAGTTTATGATTAATGATATAATTTTGATTTTTTTTTTAAAGGAAAGGTGCAGGCAGCAATCAAGGTGAGTAGGCAGGTAGGAAGACATAGTTGTTCATCTTGATTGTTGTCCCAGCACCAGGAGGCGAACTTGGTACCTCGTGGGATATGTCGACTCTGCCTCCTCTCTGATTTCTGAGGATCAAAGAACATAACCCTGTAGTTGCTACTGTCCATGTCTCCAGCTGTGGAGAGTTTGTTTAGATAAAAAGCTAATGCATCGGAGAGTCCTGTAGAAGCTAAGCCTCTGCTTCCAGTTTTCTCTTGGGTCTGCTTTGCCCTCTCCTTTTACAATGTGCTCATTTTAGTCACGAAATATCTATGGCTTCTCTCATTTCTCTCAGATTTTTCTTAAATATTAGTCACAGTTCAGACTAATACCTTTCCACAGTAAGTTAACTCAATCTAAAATTTTTCCAAGTCATATCACTTAAATTAATAAAGCACATTTGGTGACCTTTCACACAGTGTATTATGTGGAAGGACGTGGTTTGGAGCAGAGGGTCTGCCCTGGTGCCTCTCATTTTCCACCACACCAGAGCCAGCCTGTGCTGATCATCAAAAGGCCAGCATTGCCAAGGCTCTTTTGAGCTCTTAGCGGTAGATGAGGTAAGTGAATGGCTTTCACTCTGGGACGAGAATATCCAGCCTCTTCCTGGGACTCCTGAAGGAACCTAGGAGAGCCTGTACGGAGCTCTGTACGAGGTGGTGCGTCCATGTTCTGCCCTGTGTGCCTGAGCTCCATAACTGCTATGTTTCGGCTTTGAAGCCGCAACTCCATGTGACAGGAGCCTGGGAACAATCTTAGCACTGTCATAAGAGGATGTGACTGTGGACCAGCTATGCCAGGGGTTTCCTCAGAACCATGCGACTGTTCAGCTGAGCAGAGCTTGAGTAATTTTTCTTCTTTTCCCAAAAGGAAGTCAGACTGCTGTACAGAAAGTTTTCAAGCTTGGGGTCAAGGTTCTTGGCAATCACATCATTCCTTTTTGCCCCCCAAGTCTTCGAAGCTGACTTGTAGAAGAGCGGAAGTCCTGGAATGGATGGGAGACAGTTTACTGCCAAACAGTCCACTTGGAGCCATGTTTAAAATTTTGAAAAGTCAGTGAACATGCTCCTTGATCTTCCTGCCTGAGACTGTTGAGTGTGACTGGCTTTGAAATGTCCTCATCGAGGGAGAGTCTACGCTGCCAAGTGAGAACATTTCTGCGTTTGTTCTTGGTGGGAACGAGCTCGCAGAGCATAACAAAAAGCATAACAAAGAGACTCCAGAATGCCCTTGTGATGTTCTCTCTCTAGGAAGGATCACGTCCCCAGCGATGGTCTCTAGAAGCAGTATGGTGTGTGATTAAAGTGATAGCAGCAACTTAACTTTCATTAAATACCTATTATGTACTCTTCTAAGAATATCACATGTATGACTTCATTTAATTCTCATAATAATTTGTTCAAGAGAGGAGAGGAGAGAGACACACACAGTTAGAGGCTGAATGTCACAAAGGTCTCAAAGAAAATGCTGAAAAATATACTGTGTAGGAACCATTTCTAATTGTCTTCCTTGTGTTAATGACATCATTATGAGAAAGTCAGAAGTAAAGGAAGCAAACCATAGTCTGGGGAGAGCTCCCTTCTGGGGTCGGGGTGGGGAAGGGTTCGACTAGCGACAGCCCACCAGGCTGCCACCACGGATGAGAAGCCTCTCAAGGCTTCTGGTCACTGAACATCCCCATGGCCAGGCCAATGTGGATACCCTTCCTCCCTCCCTGACCCACGTTGTCTTGCCTGATCTAGCTGTTGGCATCCCTAAGAAAGGACTGCCCTGTCTTGAAAGCCAACGGAGCTTTGTGTCAACTGACTGCAACTTTTAGGAGTTTTTAGCATCCTGATCTTTACCACGTGCTGTCCTTGCTGCTGCCGGAGAGAATATTCTTTTTGGATCAAAATGAGGATCTGCTGCTGCTTTATCTGTCACAGCGCTGTCCTTGTTCTAGTCACCCTCCCTATGGAGACTTACTAAGATGTCTAGTCAGAGAATTGCCCGGCTTTCTGAAGGCACCATTCAGAGCAAACCCTGACTTTCTTAGACCCCATCTCCCAAATACTCAACCAAAACCCAGATCCTGTAACAAGTTCTTTCTGAATCTTCTTATTGAGACAACCTATAGCTATCTATGTTGCAACAAATAAGAACCCCAATTTATTCAAAGATTGGTGTGCTCTTGATGGACTTTGAAGGGCATTTATAGAAGTGAAGCAAAAAAAAAATTTAATGTAATGCAAAGAAGGCCATTTGTCTAATGGGTCTTAAGAGATCCTTTGATTCTTTAGGAGAATAAACTTTGTACAGCTGATGAAACAATTTGGTAAACTTGCTAAGATTTGATCATTTTAGATGATATCTTTTTCTTTTCTGTAGAGAAGATAGCGCCAGAGGTTCTTGTTTCATTGCTCAGAAGAATAAGAACCAGTTCTGTCTGCAACGCAGCGGTCTAATTTCAGCGTTCCTTCCCCGCCACTCATTACAGATTTTGTTGTTTTTCAAATTCTGAGTCAACTGTCATTCTTTTGGTGCCCTCATTAATGTTCAGTCTCTATTCGTATGTTAGTTTTGTTTTTAACTTTTTTAGACTTTATTCTGATAGTGTGGATAATAAAATGAAATGCTGAAATATGGGGACCTCTTGGGGAAATAACTCAAGACATATATTGTGCTTTTTCTATTAACTAAGCTTGTGAGTGGAGGCGTGAAGTAGAAGGAAAAAGGAAGGGCACTTGAGGGTGGTGGTGAAGCGGAGCTTTTCTTCAAAATCCCTCCTGATCCAATTCAATGCTCCCCTCCCCCATTCCCCCTGTGCCCAGCCCTGAGGTCATATCCCAGCACAATGATTTGGATGTCGTAAAGGCTGTTATTAAATCACACTTAGACTTTTCTGCTTTGCTCTAAATAATGTAGGAAGCCATCAAATATGTATCCACATTTACACATTGGAGAAAATGTGCCAGAATTTTAAAAAATGATCATATAAATGATGTGACTCTCACAGTGATCTTTGACCAAAAGCCGTAAAATCTTAGCTGGGTTAAAAGTGAGACAATCGAAGCTTTATTCCCAAAGCAGAGGGCACAGTGCTGGCTTCAAAGTCTGCAGAACTGCAATGAATACAAAAGCGTGGTGGTTTTCCAGCAGAAAGTAAATGAGTACACAGGCCGGAAGCAGAGCTGTAAAATATGAACTGCATTCTGAAAAGGCTTATTTAAGACTCGTTTTATATGTGGACACTGCTGTGAAACTGGTAGTTCTATATGCAGATTTTTAAAAAAGCAAAATATAAGGTATGTAGGAGATTGGATTCATGGTATCTGACACTCCTCCTTACTCTCTTGTGAATGACTGTTTAAAGCAGAGGGTATTCTTAACCCCAGAGGGGCAGGTATCATCTTAGAATTTCAGTCCAATAAACTTCTCACTAGGAGCCTTTATGGTGCTCTGGAGAAGGATCCAGAAAATTTAGGTCCTCAGTCTGCTAGAAATAAGCTAATGTTTTCTGTTCTGTGTGAGAGATTTTTGCTTTCTTCTGTTGTTAAACTAGGGACTAGATTAGATGATTTCATTATAAATAAAACAGTGGCCACACTTCTTCTTGTATAATTGCCTGGGTCCTGGGCTGCAGTGGGAGTGCTGTTTGCCTTTATACTCAGATATTTTCTGGACTCACTAAGGGTTAGACTTTGGGCTAGATATGAGCAAGCAAAGGAGCTGGGATTGGCAACTTACTACCTTCACAGAGGTCAGTGGGGAAATATTAAGAGGAGAACTCCATGCAGTGGTTCAGGGCATCAGTTCAACTCTAGACAGCTTCTGACGTTCCTATAACATTCATTTTTCAAATTCTCTTAGAGTCAACTGTCATTCTTTTGGTACCCTCATTAATGCCCAGTCTGTAATTGTACAGTTATATTTTTGACATTAGTTTAGACTTGTTTTCTGATAGTTTGGTTCCATCTCCTATTGTTTTGTGATCTGAGCAAATCACTTCATCTTTATGCCTTTGTTTGGGCCACTATAACATTACCATGGTCAGTGTGGCTTATAAACAGCAGAGGTTTATTTCTCATATTTCTCAAAGTTGGGGAGCCCTGGATATCTGCTGAGAGCCTGCTCCCTGGCTCAGAAACCACTGTCTCATCTCTGTGTCCTCTCATGGTGGAAGGGGTGAGTGAGCTTCTGGCATCTCTTTTATAAGGACGCAAATCCCACTCATGAGAGCTCCTCCTTCATGACCTTAGCACCTTCTAAAGACCCCCATCCTAAGGCCACCTCATGGGGATTTCTACATATGAATTTTGGACAGACATTCTGTTCGTAGCAGTGTATGGGATGAAAGTGATTAGTGAATTGAGTAGAGAGGGAGGCACAGGGATTGTGGAGCATAAAAAGGACATCTAACCTAGACTTGAGACAGGGAGGGGTTCAAGAAGGCTTTGTGTAGACGTTGACCACTAGGCTGAGACTAAAGTTCCTAAGAGGTAACCACACTAATGTTTAGTAAGAAAGTGGAGGTGGTTCTAGTCTGTGTCAGACTCAGCAGTCTGTCTCTCAATATATATATATATATATATATATATATATATATATATATATATATATATATATATATATATATATATTCCCCTTTCTTTTTCAATCATAGAATTGTAGAATTTTAGCAAGCATATGACAACCTGAAAAAGAAAACCTGTCTCTTGGGGCGTTGCATGTAACTATGATCTGACCAATGAGATGCACACACACTGATGGGAGCTGCTTCCATGATACATTCTTAAAGGAAAGGGCATATACTTCTCATTACCTTTTTTCTTTCCTTCTCTATGCAGTGCAGTTGTGATGGCTGGAGCAAGGGCAATTATATTAGGCCTTAGAGTCAGCTGGCCTGGAGACCATGCTGAGTAGAGCAACAAATTAGAGCTCAGTCCTGGCACTTTGCAGCAGAATTTCCACCACAGCCCTGGATGACAGCTTGAATATGTAAGTGAGAAAATATCTTCTATAATTTGTGTCACTTGCAGCACAAGTTAACACTAATTAAATCACATGTAAAAAAAAGAAAAAGAAACATTTATAAAATTCTAGGGTGAGTGAGAGCATGGTGTCTTCCTAGAACTGAAAATGTTTGAGGATGGCTGAAGCACAAAGTGCAGGCAGTGACAAATGACTGCAAATGCAGGTATAGGCAGCATCTGTATGGGGAAGACCTTGTCTGCCTTGATAGGAGGTAAGACTTGATTCTGAGAATAAAGGATATTATCAAAGAGTTTGAAGTAGGAAAATGACCTGACCATGGTTATAATTTGGAAGAATAACTTGGTGGTATATGGTGAGTGACTATCATGCAGGATGATAAGAGAGTCGCTGGGAGAGTGCAGTAATTCTGAGAAGCTTGTGGCCTGAGGGTGGCAGCAGAGATGGGGAGAAGTGGAATGATTGGAAGACAAAAGCAGAGCCTGAATGGCCCTAATTCATTCCCTTTCATCCTCTTCCACCCTAAAACAAGACACAACTGATCCTCATTCATGGAACCCTGATTCTATCTCTCTCCTACTAGAGGGAGGTATTTACCTACTGGAGGAGAATTTGTGTCATTTTTTTCCTCCCACTTGCTGTCTTTTGTCAGGTACCAGATCCATTTAATTTGTGCACAATAGCTTATTCGTGAAAGTCTGATTAGCTTCAGAGCAGTTTTCTGTTATAACATGATGGATTTTTAAGAGTGAGAACTAAAATTTATCAGAGTATATTTCTTGATTGTTCATTTGTCTTTTAACAAATAATTGTGATGATAAATAGTTTTATTTAAAGCAGTTTAAGAAGAGCTAAATTAAGGAGCAGGTCAAGGGGGCCATTGAGTGGTCATCAATATGACTACAAGTGTTAAGGAGACAGGGCACAATATAAAATGTTTATTCCGAACTCTTCTCAGAGGCGGGTGGCATGCAGTTGGCAGTACTTGTTTGTTAAAACTACTTGGACAAGGTGGAATAAGACTTCCAAATGTGCTTGCCTGTGACTGGGTCATAGAATGCCCAGGAATTTGGAAATTTCATGGGAAGTCCTCAGAATGTATAAATACATAGTGGACTCTTTTGGCTGCCATCATGACTGGGGCATAATGACACTGAGTGGAAAAGAGGCAACAGATGATCCATGTTTTATAAGTTTAGGCTAATTTCTCACAGTAGAAATTCCTTTATCTTCCAAGCAAGTTCAAATGCTCCGAAACAGTAAGTCCACTCTGAATACAACACTTGGTCATATTTTTAGTACCAATGAGGAATAATTTCAGTAGAGTTGCTTAAAATGTGAAAGAATAGGTTTTTATGGGGAGAGATTCAATGAAGCAACAAATAGTTATTATGGAGCTGCCTTGTACTGAGAAAAACAAAGAAGTCAGGTAAAATAAAGGAAAAAAATGTGTTGGTATTGGAGAGTTGCTGAGGAAGTTGGAATTTGAAGACTCTATCCCAGAGACAAAGTAAGCTGATATTCTGCATCCACTTCTGCCCTGGGAGCTTTTACTGACTCTTGACTTGAGGACAAGAGGCTGAGAAGCAGGGCAGAAAATGAAGGTCTCTTTTATCACTGTTAGAATGCATTTCTGGCTTTCCACGATGACCTTAGCTGGTGTGAGGTGAACCTGTTGTTTTCTTCTTCTGTAAACAAAGAATTTAAGAATAACCACCAGTTCTGTAATGCTTACCATAACCCCACATCTAATATCCTGGGAAGACTACATGAGCCAGGTCAGTCCCTCCCACCTGCAGCCCAGTCTCTTGTCACCACGTGACAGGCAGCATCAAAACCCTGCTTGTCAGCAGCATGGGAGTTCTGTGCTCATTTGGCCTTGAATCCTCCAATTCATGAGGCTTTTCTTCTTAGGAGCATTTATTCTTCCAGGTATTTTAGTTTTGTGTCCCTATAAATAGACCTGATTAAGCCATCTACCACTATAAGGCACTGGCACTCACTCCCATGGAAAAACTATGAAAAACAGGACACAGCAGCCATTTCAGTGTGATCTCACCAAAGAAGGAAGAGAGCTGGAGAATGTGTATGTTAGCTTTCAAGTAATATTCATGGGTTGACAATTTCCTGTTTTTTTTTGGACTGGCCTGTATACCCAGGTGGAAAAGCCTTTTATGATTCAAGAAAAGTCCCTCAGGCAGAAAGAAATAGGTGAAAGCAATTGTAGTTGACCAGACTTGAAATGGCACAAATGAGATCTATTAAAAAGAGAGCCAAAGAAGGAACAAGAGGGAGAAATGTTAAGAAATTAGGGGCTAATTCAACATTGAGCTAATAGGAGTTGCAGAACAGGGGAAAATAAAGAGTAATAGTTGAGAGAATAATGAAGATAAAAATTTGCTAGTTGGTGGGATAGAAATGGCCAATAGCAGAGGTGATTACAGAGCCAGAGAATTAAATTAAAACGAGGGATTTCAGCAGGGAAGACAGGAAGAAAGGAGTCAACATAAGAATATGAAAAATTTTCTTGAAACTGAAAAATTAGAATTTGTGAGCTAAAAGGAGATTCCAAAACATTTCCCAAGAGAAGAAAGAAGGACTACAAATCAAAATGTCACTTCCATGCTCGAGACCAACACTGGATATTAGAAGACACTGGAAAAGGATTTCAAAACCCGGTGGGAAAAGTTTCTCGACATAGAATTCTATACCAAGCCAATTATTAAGCTAGTATGAGGGAAAATACATGCAAGATTTTTTAAAAAAAGTGTACCTAGACTTCAATCTCAAGAAATGCTCCACTAAGTAGAAGACTGAACTAAGAAAGAGGAAGACAGGGAACTCTGGAAACAGAGAAGCCTCTACTACAAAGAGGTAGGAGGACGCCAAGTCGATGCCATGGCTGGGCACCAGCCAAGTTCAGGTGGGATCAGGAAATGATGGAAATGAAGTATAGAGGGAAAATATAGGGCCTGTTCTATACCTACAGCACTCTAGGTTCTTTAGACCAGAACGTTCCAGTGCAACAGAGATTGCAGAAGGACTTGGAATGCTCTGAGCCACATCCAACAGGCCAGCTCATGGGCACTAAAGGCCAAAGTTCACCTCATTAGCCCTCTGGAAAAATTTATGGAATATCTCTGTACTTGCCCCTCATCAAATTAATGTCTTCCCCAATCCAACAAAGAGCTGTAAATTCCTGGAACCATTTATACCTATTGCTTCCTGTAAAAGAGTGATGTTTGAGTAGAACTGATTGAGCACAGTAGCTCTACCAGGTATCTGCTGTACCAGGGTCTGCTCTAGACTGTACAGCCCTTTTCAGGGGGGTTTAGTTCCCAGAAGTGTCAGCAACCTCATGTTGAAAGAGCTTCCCCAAGATGAACACTGGAGTGAGCTTCAACACAATCTGAGCTGATTTAGGAGCTTAGAAAGTGTCTCAAACAAGACAGGGAAACCGAGACGTGGTTTGCAATAAACTTTACTTGCTACATTTATCTGAAAGGTTTTGATGCCATATTTTCCCAGGCACACCCACTTTTACTTTAGCAGAAGATTCAGGGCAGACAGATGTAAGGACAGGAATTGAAAGGGAGAGGTTTTACGTGGTAATCTAACCCTCTCCCCTTAAAAACTCAGAGGGTGTCTGGTTTACAAAAAGCAAAAATAAATAAAAAATAAAGACATTTATCTGAGAACTTAAAATATGGCAATTCACACAGTAATGACAAACCTTAATGATCCCTTTCTCTATCCCTTCCATGCCTGGCACTGTCTTTTTGCCTTCAACAGTGCTCTTATTTCTACTTCACATATGAGGCAACCAAATGTATAAAGGTTAAGTAGTTAGTCCAAGGGTATATGACTAGTTAGTGGTGGAATTGGGACTTGAACTTGGATCCGTTTTACTGCCTGCAACAGCCTGGAGACTGTCCTCCAGTTTCTGCTGGTCCCATCCCCTGAAGCTCAGTAGGGTCAAAGAACTGTCAAGGTCTTTAGTTCCACCCCGACATCTCCATATCAATGCTTACAGCACCGCCACCTGCAAAGAGTGACTGCTCTTACAAGTGCCAACTGTCATCAGAAGTAAAGGCAATTTCGGGCACTCAAATACCTATGTGTAGAAGGATATGTGTCATCATCAGTCATGGCATCAATTAATCTACAAATATTGGCTAATATCATGTCCACCTCAGACTTTGACAGCTCAGCCTCAGCTTTTGCAAGCAGCAGAAACCAGTACTTCAATGATAAGACCATGACATTTTGGTCCCATTCTCTTTACAGTGATAACCTGCTTTGGCTGAAGGATGTTCTCAATTTTAGGGAGATTTTCTGGAATATATAAAAGAGCTATTTTTTCAGGGTTAATGTACAATTTATTCATATTTATACTTTTTTTTTTTTTTGCAATTCAGTGTCTATTTGATGCTATTAAGACATGACTATTGGTGTGCCCTGGTGACCTAGTGGATTAGTATCCCAAGGTGTAGTCCACATAAATCCCAAGGTTGCTGTCTCAAGACCTGGGGCCAGTGGAAACAACCAAGATGAACAACTAAACAGAGGAGATAAACTACTTCTTTTTCCTCTCTCTTCCTGCCTGTCTGTTTACTTACCTTCATTCCTGCCTGCACCTTTCCTTTAAAAAAAATTTTTTTAAAGATATTACTATAATAGAAAATATGTGCCTTTTGGCCCTCTTCATCTATTTTGTTGTATGGTCTGCTTTGTTTAAAATGCTGTATGGTATTTCTTGTAAATACTAGAAAATATCTAATCAATATATGCTTTAATTATTGGGATGCAATAAAAATGGTTAATAAAAGATAAAAATAACTGGTCTTCGATTTCAGCCTTGTGATATTTCCATTTGATATTATACAACAAGTCTATTATAACTTTATTTAGATTGTTATAAAGTTTAGATAATATAAAGTTAATACTTAATATTTGGTATCAAATATACAATAAAATTTACCTTTTATCTCTGTGATTATTACCATGATACCAGATATGAAGTTCTATATACTTTAAATATGTGAATAACATCACATTGTTATCCTCATGTATACATCTAGACATTTCTTTATGCCTTTGAAATATATTCTAAGAAATAGAATTGCAGGATGTTCCTATCAGGTTACAGATTTCTAATAAATGTTGACAGTTATCACAAACAGCAATTTTGAACTAGGGTAATATAAGGGTCTATATTTCTCCATACTTATGGTCTATGAAAACTTATTTAAAAATGTTAATATAATAAAAAGATGTCTTGTTGTAGTTTTATTTTCCTAGATCATTTAGGTGTGACTGTAACTCTTATAGGACTTCTTCTGAGTATGTTCTTCTCCAAATTCAATTCCAAACCTTATATAATGATTCTCTAATTGTTCCAAGTGGTTAATAAGCATCTATTTTATATATTGATATTATTAGTACTCTCTTGTCTAATAAAGAAGGAGAGCTTCTACTAAACGTAACTAACCCACATGCAAAAAAAGAAATGTAGGCACAGTTTTTTTGTTATATCCAGATGGTGTCTGGTTTGCAAATGCACAGTCAGCCATAATTAAATCAGTGTAAAATTGATACAGTTTGGTATTCTTTATGGCTTGTGAAGTAAAACATGGAATCACTATGGGCTCCCTGTGTGGTAGAGACCATCCTAGTTGTTTGGTTTTTTTAAATCATTTTTATTTTTACACATTCAAATAAACTCACATGTAAAGATTCCGCATTCCTCATATATATGTCAACACACCCTGCCCTCCACCAAACCAAGTGTTCTTCACCATTGTCCAGTGGACTACATCACCATTTATTCCCCACTCCTCACCTTTCCATTTCATTCTCTATTGGTAACCTCAGTTCTGTTGCAAGTGTCCAAGGGTTGGTTTTGTTTCATCTGTTCCTTTGTTTTGTCTATTCACAGTCCACCTGTGAGTGAGGTTATCTGGTATCTTTCTTCTTTTGGCTTTTCTCCCTTAGTATAATCCCCTCTGGATCACTCTATGTTGATTCAAATGACAGAATTTCATCTCTTCTAAGGACCTTCTAGGCTTTTTTGTTAAGAGAAACAAAGGTTCAGAGAGGGCACAGCATTATTTGCTCCTATAGCAAGATGCAGCATCAATATCAGCATCATAGGATTTGGAGTCTGAAACAAACTTTTCATTTTACTTTTGTTAGTTAAGAAAATGCTAGACCTTTGTTCAAAGTGAAAACATGAATTGTGCATTCTGGGCAGAGCCCCTTCTCCTTAAAGTAGAGGCCATACTGATTTCCATCAGACGAACTTGAATGTAGCAGAGCTTGTTTGCACTGTGGCCAGTGGTTCCTTTTCTTGCAGAGTCATCACAGATTGCGAATTTTCTCAGGCAGATGTTGAAATCCATATTGAAAAATTTATCAATGATGAGTTGCAGAGACTATTCATCTTGAGAATAAGATACCATGTTGCAAACTGTCTTGTTGAACAGGCTTACAGAGTAGTTATGGTTTCCATAGAAACAAGACTAAACCCTTCCTTGAAGACTATCGGGGAGGTCTCAGTAGACCAGCAAAATATGCCATGAACTGTCAAAACACTGCTTCCGCTGACATACAGAGAGCGGCATTTGTTGCTTTGTCAGGATGTCCTTGTGTGGCACAGTGCACTGGAAATTTCAGTTAAGACGCTGCTTTTAACAAAGAAAATGCCTCTTCCTAATTGTTCTACTTCACATTCACTGCAGTGATCAGCAGGCCAGTAACTCAGTTAAATCCAGACCTCTCTTATACCTGATGCACGCAACTTCTAATACAACAATTCTCCAAATGCAGATTCATCTGCTACAGCTTCTTTGGAGTTGACTTGTCATTTCATGATAATTACACTTTGCCCTCAACCTACAAGCTAGGTCATGAAGTCCCATTTTCATTTGCTGGAAAAACGCAGCAAACTCTTGAGATCTTTTAACCATAGCACTGCCAGAAAGCCCTTAGACTCAATTAATTTATGTTTCTTTCATTGTAGATAAAGATATTGATTGATCTGTGCTGCAGGGAAACAGAAATACAGAAAGAAGTAACTTCAAGGGATAAAAATGATTCAAGCTTTAGTGTTTTGTTTTTAAGGCTAAATGGAATGGATAATCCATTGAAAATAGTCAATTACTATGGACTAGCGATAATAATTCTTAATGGTGTGATTACAGCAGTAAGATTGGTTCTTATGGTAACCAAGTAGATACAGGAGGCAGATAGATAATTAGCTACAGAAAACAAATGTTAACATATAAATATAATTTCAGTATAATTTTCAAAAGTTTATTCATGTAATAGCCAATTCTAGCTTGGCCAAAGGCCTATTTATAAATATCTTTTATCCTTCAAAAATCTTTTTCTTTACCTTGGCCATTTAGCTTCTCATTAGTATTCTATTAGTTAAGAGTTATATTCCCTTTTCCTGTTTATAAAGGAGACACATAGTTATTTCAAATAGATATAGTAAAATGTAATAAATTACAAAGAGGAAATATGAGCCATAATCTTATTACTAAGACTGTTGTTGCCACTTTGAAATATTTTTCTCAGAATTTATGCATATGTATATATTCATGTAAATGGATAAAAATTTTAAAGACAAAACAGGAATCATACTCTTGTGTTTGTTGAGCATTTTCCATTTAATATCTAAATGGATTCTTACAACAATAAATAAGGTTAATGTATATTTTTATGGGTAAATCACATCCTATTGATTCAGTAATCATTTAACAAGTGATTATTAAATCCTGTGCTAGTTCTGAGCCTGAATGGTGAGAGTAGATCTCTAACATATTTGACTATTCTTATTGATTAACAATTAATCAGATTGTTTCACCATTTTTAAACACATTTTGCTCTTGCTCAGAACACTTGATAATTGATTAAAAAATAGTGTAAACAGAAGAAATAGAGGGAAACATCATTTTGGAAAATTATTCCTGTATTTAAGACATTGCAGAAAATCTCCAGAAAAGTCTTTGCTATCCTTCAGTACATTAAAACAAAATCCTTTCTTTCTGCTTCCATTATAACAATAATAACAATAGCATGTAGTGAATGTAGTCTAAATATGTGCCACATATATATTTTAATCCTCACAACAAACCTATCAAGTAGATATAATGATTACTTGTATTTTTATTCTCACTTTATAGCCAGGGAAATTGAGGCACGGTAAGTTGCTTAAACACAAAATAAACAGAAGTCAGATTTGAACCGGGTAGCTTGACTCTAGAACTCTTACACTAAAGTATCGCTTATACTCAGTTTAGTACACAGATAACCCCACTTTTCAAATTCATTTTACACCACTTTGCTCTTACAAAAGACTTACATTAGTACCCATTTTCACTAACTGGAAGAAATTTGGAGAGGATTTTTGATTTTAGGACAAAAGGTGAAAAGCGAAAACAGTTCAGCAGGGGCTTTGTGGCTGCCATTTTGGAGGCCTGCTCACAGGGAGGGAGAGCAGCCCAGCAGGCTCCTTCCTCCAACCATTTTCTGTACCATGTATCTGTCATGTCATCCTGCTTTTACTATGTGTAAGTGTGGTTTTAGGTTTCATATTTCTTGGCTACAATGTGGTAGTTTATTTTCTGGGAACTCTGAACTTTTTTTTCCATATAAATGAATGGTAATTCCTTCTTCACTTTATACCATTTTCATTTGGGAGAGATTTCATAGAATGCTCTTTTCGGATTGCGAGGAGGGTAACCTGTGGAACTCCATTATTGAGTTATTGTATGTGTTGTAGTAATTATTTTCATGTCTGACTCCTAAATATGAATCTGAGCTTCTTGAAAGCCAAGGGCCGTGTAATTAATTTTTGCATGTCTGATCAAGTGATTGGTTTGTAAGAGGTATCTAGTAAATTCTGAAGAATGAATGAGTAAATGAATATGTGAATAAGAACTGCCTTGAAAATGTAATGTATCTCAAAAGAGGGTCAGAGCATGTTGGGAAAAAGGTGTTCAGGAAACAAAACAATGAAAAAAAAAAAAAGCCACCAAGCATCTTCCTATAAAAGCAATCCTTTTTTTAAGAGTAGGTGGGATCTATATTCAGAATTACACCTACATTTCCACTTTGATTTATAAAGCTGGGGAAAAAAAATCTAGATGAAAAAATCAATCTTTTGCATTTTAGTAGATGTCCATTATCTAGAGATTTGATGAAAGACCTATATCATGCAGTCACATTCTTTTCTGGTCTGTCTTATATCTCATATTGTGATTTTCATGTATGGTTTACATTATTTTTAAAAAATTTAAATTAATTTGATTGAAGGAACATTGTACCTGAACATTATATAGGTTCAAGGTGGTCATTGCAGTAAATCCACGTCTGTTTATAACACAGTAAGTTCACCGCCACCATGCGAGTTCTTCCTTCACTGCATAATTGATCCCCTTTACCCGACTTGCTCACCTACCTTCACCTTCTCTTCCTGCAACCACTGATTTGCTTTTATGATCCATTTTTGTGTGGCTTAGTTCATTTGTTTGCTTGCTCTCTCCATATACCACCTGTGAATGACATCATACCATCCATCTTTCTCCTGGATTATTGCACTAAGCCTGATTTCCTCCAAGTCCATCCATGTTGCTGCAAATGGCAGGATTTCATCTTTTTTTGATTGCTGAGTAAGTATTCCATTGTGGTTGAGAGCATCGACACAATGGCGATTTGTCCCAAGTGACTTCTAAATATTTAAAAGATATCATTTTATTATATATTGTTTTCCTTTTAGTTACCTTTGAATGATATATTGTAGAAGAAAAAATTCTAAGAGGAAGGCATTATTGACAAAAGGCATTTAAAACAGAGCCGGGGATGGGATGGGGGCGGTGGGGGGGTCATTAGGAAAGTGTTGCTTTTGCATGTCCCCAACCCCCCCAGAGAAAGGAAAAGTGCACTTTAAAAGTACACTTATCATGAGAAAAAAACACAAAGAAACCGCCAGTCTGACAATGGACTCGTCTGCTTAGAAACTAATTTTGTAACCAAATTTGTATAGAAAAATATAGACTTTACTTGCCAGCACCAGCCCTAAATTTGTAGAAGCAACTTGTGTAAGTGGAAAGCCCTCGCAGAGTTTTTGCCTTTATCAGCCTCCCCCTTTCCCCAGAACCCCAGAACCCACTCCAAGAGCGCCTTGACACTGGTCCCAGATTACAGCCCTGAGACTCTGGAAAAGTTTTTTGCCTTGCTTTGCAGTTTTGCCTCATTTTGATTGACAGTGTGTAGATAGTCTGTGAATTTTATGTCTGGAGAGTGAGAGGGACTTTAGAGGGTCCTTGTTTTAAAGGGGAAGACATTGGATTTCAAAGAACCACTTCAAACATCTTCAGACTGGAAATATCCGGGACGATACCAGAATTTCCTTTTTCTTAGAAACTAGATTCCAGGTGATATTCAGTAGGGTGAGATACTTGGTCAATACTAGAGAGAATTCTTGCCATCATCCTCAGGCCTTCAGAGTCTAACATAGGCAAAGTCTTCATTTTCCCAGAATCATTATTTTGCTCTTCTCTTTCCCCAGTGAATATGAAATGTGACAGGATTTGGGAAAGGTGAATATTTCTAAAGGCAATTAGAAAAACTTGGGTTGTGTAGCCTGGAAGGTTCCTCATTTCTTGTCTGACATATCAGATCTTTTCTTGAGGAAGATAAATATGGCAGCAGAATACTGGATAATTTCAGATAAAAAAAATCACAACTCTCAGATGGGGTCCATCATTCTAGACGCAAGTAAAATTAATCATATTTGTCATATTTTCTCATATTTAAGAGCTTTCTTTTAACTTTCTATCATGCTTCTTAATTCTTAATACTTTCCAGTTCATCTCCTGACGTCAGAGGAGAGGAATTTACACACAGGGATTTTGTGGGTGAGAAAATTGAACCGTGTTTGATCTGGGAGAGGTTACCTTCTTGGTCCCATCTCCTACATTCTCAGCTTACCCTGGAGGACAAACGAAAGCTTGCCTCTTTGCTTTCTAGGCTAATTCCTCTTTCGAGCCTGAATCCTTCGTGCTGTGTGAATATAAAATTTTTATAGCTAGTGATTTCAGGGACTTAACTGTTATCCTTATGGAATATTTAGGCACCATTCTCATTCTGAGAAAGTCAGTCAAAGCTTCAGTTTACAGCACCACTGCCTCCTTACCTTTCCCAAAAGCCTTCTCATACTTTTTGCACGTAGGAAAACCTGTATGATAATTAGCAACCTCCTAATTTATTCTTCATTATGCAACAGTTCCAATATCTCGGTATATGCTAGTGTATTATAATGAGGCTGGGCAGTGATGGAGATCCTAAACTACTTCTGTCTGCACAAGGATAGTTTCCTAACTGATCTTTTGATGATGTTTGGTTGACTTCCTGTCCTCTCCTCTTTACAAGAAGGCACACTTTGTAAAAACAAACATCTTCCTGTGAATTGTTGATCATACTGTTTGTTCTGGTTTTGCAAACACAAAAGAAAAAATGGCACAAAAACAAAATCACCACTGTGGGGATGAGAGCTTGAGGAGAAGGAGCCAAAATCTAGAGAGGTGAGGAGGGTCAGCGTGTCTCAGGTGGGCTGGGAATTTAGTAAGAAGTAATGCTGATGTTCATAATGACCTCTTTATCATGTTGTAAAAAACAAACACCAACAAAAAGAAAAACCGCAAGGCCACCTTATACTTCAGGGTTTTAATAGTTACCTGAGGCTGATTTGAGGCCCACAGCCTTCTGTCTCCCAGTTTATCATTGAGTTAAAAGTTCCTTCATAAGTCAAGGTCTTGAGAATTCCTGGCAGGTCATGGTGTTGTTGAGGTATCATTTGGGAAAAGAAACTCATTAATACTTTAAAATCCACCAGATTCTTGATCAAATTAGCTGTCACTTAGCAAGACCTTGAGGAAAGAGTATTGAAAACACGACAGAGGGAGAGATCAGGATAGGTCTATCTAGGTGTGCCTGGTGACTCAGGCATTAAGTCTGTGGCTCTGTCCAGCATAGTCTATGCAAAACTTAAGAACCCAGGCTCATGACCTGGGGCCTAGCACAACCAAATGAACAACTAAGTAAATAGATGCTTTCTCCTCTGCTTCTCTCTTCCTGCTTGCCTACTTGCCATCATTCCTGCCTGCTTACTTCTTTAAAAAAATAAAAAATAAAAAGGAAACGTCCATCTGGGAACTCTGCTGAGAAGAGCAGGTAGAGTCACCAGGAAAACTACCTGAAACTCCGACTCTCGAGGCATTGAGGATGCTTGGAAGGCAGTAGAAGGATTACTAAAAGGGGTCATGATGGGCTGATGGTAAACTTCTCCAGCATGTGCATGTCCTAGCAGAGTAATAGGCCAGAAGAAACTAATGGTCTGATTGGTTTCTTTCCTTTCCTCACAGCTTCTAAGATGGCCTGTCCCTCAGCCTTCATAGTAGCTTTCCAGGATTTACATGGGAGGTGTGCTTTGTGTACCCAGCCTTTCTGCTTGACTGTCTCCAGGGCTCAGAGCAGTGCCGGGATGGTGCTGTCCCTCCAACATGCCCCACATGCTGTGACCTCAGACCAGCATCTCCCTGACTCTGTGATCTCCTCCTCTCTTCCACCTGCCCTCTCCTTCCATGAGTTGTTGTGTCAGGGCTGGAGAGACATGCTATTCTTATGATCAAAGCACAGAGCTCTACATGCGAGCTCTAGAATCTGATTTTGCATTAAATAGTCTCAAATATTATGAGATCATTGCATCCCTAGGATTGCAATCCCATGAAAAGCATCACATCTGAAACTAAGGTATAAGAAAATATCACTCAGAAATCTCCAAATTTTGCTTTGGGAGAACAATTTCCTGGTGTGCTTTCAACCCTCTGTCATGATTTCTCTTCTTCTAGAGGCTTCTTTGTATCAATATTACCAGTGCTTCTACTCAAAGGGAACACTGTCCCTCTTAGACTCCCTCTGCCACGTATGGACAAAGCTCTTTCTAAAAGTCCCCTTAGAATGACTGAGATTGAATGTTCATACTTCATTCAATTGTAGGCAATGACAAAAGGGAAGAAGAAAGTTCAAATGTCATAAATGGTATACTCACAAGGTGTTTGTTTTCTTTTTCTTGAATGAAGCCTATTGGATGGTTGGTTATAACCAAGTAAACATGTTACTTATAACCCTGGAAATGGCATCTCTAACTTTGACTCAGACTGCTAAGAAATAGAGAAAATTTTCATAGCTAGACCCAGAAATTATAGGGGAGACTTTACAATGGATACCTCAGAAATACACAGCATCCTAAGAGACTACTATGAGTAACTATGTCAATGAATTGGACAACCTGGAGAAACTGGACACATTTTTAGAAACACAACTTACCAAGACTGAATCAGAAGAAACTGAAAATATGAACAGGAATATCACAAGCAAGGAAATTGAAGAGGTAATCAAAAGTCTCCCCCAAAATAAAAGCCCAGGACTGGACTGGATGGCTTTACTAGTGAATTTTATAAAACTTTCAGAATTAATACCCATTCTACTAAAACTCTTGCAAAAAATTGAAGAAAAGGAAATGCTTCCAAACACTTTCTATGAAGTCACCGTTATACTAATAACAAAAGCTAACAAGGACAATCTGGTGTCCTGTGCTTGCTTTTTATATGCTGCTGTGTTTCCTTTGTCCCAGGTCACAGTGCAGTCACAGAAAAGGGGATAGTAAGTGCCTAAAGGATGTTTAAGCTCAAAGACAAAGATGAAATGGAATCCTCATTGTGCTAGAGATGCTGAAGGCATAAAGATTGCTGGAATAGCCACTACTTATCTCATGGGCTTCCATAAATATTGAAATTTTTGCTTACATACATCATCCCCAGTCTTGTGAGAACTAGAGGAGAAGACATCTCGCCTCACAGTTTGTTTTCCCAGGAAAGTTTCTACCATAGAGAGTACATGAAAGTGAGCAGAGAATGGCAGGAAGGAAAAGAAGGAAGAAGCATTTATTTATTTGTATTTAGTTGTTCCTCTTGGTGTTTCTGCTAGCCCTGGGATGTGAACCTGGGACCTTGGGATGCGTGTGGGTGTGATCAACTGCTACTCCACCGGGTCACATCTAAGTAGAATGTTTGACCCCTTTAAACACTTTTCCAAAAGGTCTCTCAATCTCTATTGCAGACCACTAGTTCACCAGATGTGTTGGTATCTCCCTGCTGCGTAATAACTTAAGCGCCATAGAATCTTTTGATAGTTGAGCAGAAAGGCAAGAATCTGTAGAAGTTCTAGTTCCAGGTCTGACCTAACCTCTTCTCTGGGCCCTTCTGGAAAATCACTTAAAATTCTCCAAGTAGAAATTATAGCTACCAGTGCCTGTTACCATGTAGGGTTCTTGGAATATCAGAATCTGAGATGCATATTTAAGTGCCTCTTTAACTGAACCCCAATGTGGGAATGCCATTTTCACATTCAAGTTAGTGCAGACTGGGAAATATTATACTTGAACTGAGAAATCTGTGCTCTGTAAGTCCACCTGTTTACATCCTCACATTTTCTATGCTTTACACTTTTTCCCATAACATCCCTATTGAAAAATCTCAACTTTTGTTTTATTAGACCAAGAAGAAATGAAGGTTTTCTACTTTTGCCCCTCAGCCCACATGCTGAGACATTCTTGGGGGAATCCATTAACAAACTCATTTCTTCAGTCTTAGAGCAATTCGCTTTTCCATTTTCCCCCCACCTTCATTCACCCATGATCTCATTCCTTTTTTGGAATCATATTCTAGCCAACTCGAACCATCTCTTGTTTGTAAAATGCAATGGCCCCTTTGTAATGGAAGAGCAAAAGCAAGGGTACTTTCTGGGGGAAATGGGAAAAAGGTGATTTCCTCACCAAATTCTACCAGATTGAAAAATGGTAGACACATAATTAAAGAATTTCTGTGTAGATGAGTTTATCCTTTTCCTTTTGTAAGTAGATAAGATTGCATAGTTTGTTTCATTTTGCGTAGGCATCCCAACAGGATGAGAAGGTTCTAATTATTAGTTAGTGAAGCAATTCTATAGGACCCTGTGGAACCTGTTTTTAGGGAGAGGAAATTGTTTCTCTTCTATTATCAGTTTTTAATAATCTAGCATTTAGCAGAACTGAATTTCTCAAGTGCCTACTTTTGTTATACATGCAGAAATGCTATTCTTTTGATGTGGTGAATGGTTCTACACAAAATGAGAGTCAACAAGAGAACTGAGGTGGGACTTGGTTATTGAACTAGAACAGGAAGTCATGTTTATCAATCAAAGAACAGAGAGGAAAAATACCAGTTATACAGTCCCAACTCTCTCTCAGTATGTTTTCAACTTGCAAGAAGTCGTTATAAAAGTAGCACATCACACACAGCGATTGAAATAGAGAAATCAAGTAAAATACTATTCGACTAAACAACATACTTCATGGACTTATGCTCACTTTAAACAACATACTTCATGGACTTATGCTCACTTTACCTGGCTTCAGGTTGGCAGAATCTACCAGCTACACTTCTGCCATCTTTTATTGCCATTTGAGTTCAAACCCTGGTCAGTGATATTATACAAAGAACGTTAACCTTGAGAGACTGTTCAAATGTTAGACATTTTAGAGAACTGACACAATCACAAGGGCTTTGAGAGGTATCACTCATTCTTGAATGAGTCCTGCTAGCTGATCCAGACTCCACAGGGTGACACAGGAGGCAAGACTTTGTTTTTAGCATGATTTTCGAACATGGTTTCAATCAGAGTAACTTTCTTTTCTTTCTCCTTTATGCTTCTATACTGAGAGTCCATAAAGTATTTGGCTTGAAAGAATTCTGCTGTTAAAACAAGCAGACATACCATTACTTTAGGAATGAATCCTTATTTTAAAATAGCAGGTATGTTAATCTTTTAAAATATTATCGAAGGAACATTGCATACTAACCTATATAGGTTTAAGGAGTGTGTCATTGTAAATACACATCTGTATTAATGTATTAACATCACCACTACTAGTCCAATTCTGTTCATTTGTTTTATGAACATCAAACACTTTTAAATTCTGGGAACCCATTATTTCAAGATAGCCTCTTTAGTGTATTCTTCTGAGAAGCAGAGTACTTTTGTGACTGAGTGATGATTGCTAATTTATTTTCCTGAAAATTTGAGTCTTTTTTTACATGTTAAATTTCCCCTAAGGAGGGCCTGTGTACCACCACAGAGCAATCATATGCATCTCCTGCTTTCTTCACAATCTCCGTGTTTGTTCTGTGGTTTTTTGCCTTTGCTTATTGTCTCTTGCTTTTCTGAACTGCTGACTTGCTTCCTCCATCTTTTCACCCTTCTGCGGAGGCCAGCTGCAAATCTACTTCTTTTATTTATTTCTCTGGCTGATGGATGCTTTATTTTCTTCTGTTTGATTTCATTGCAGAATGGACAGCATGTGTGTGCACGCTGAAACTCCTATTTATGATTTTCCATACACTATATTTGTTATTTATTATTCCACATCTCTACACACATGAGAAAGAGTGACTTAGTCTTTGAGGGAAAGGAATTGGTCTGTCCAGGCAGTGGTTAGTGGTTCTCTAAGCAATGGTTACATTCGTGGACTCTGGAGTTAGACTCGCTAGCCTTAAATATTAACTCCTGTGTTTATCAGCTGTGTGGCCTTGGACAAGCTTCTCTGTCCTTCACTTACTATTGTATATGTAAATTGGAGCTCATAATCACCTCATTTGGCTATTATTAGGTTGTGAGGCCTAAATTAGATTCTACATATCAAAGACTGAGAGTAACTGCCACATTTGAAGACCTCAGTAGATGTTAAATATTATTGTACATCCAAAGAGTCATCCTATGAGGTAGACATTGTCTCAACATTGTACATAAAAATCTGAAACTGACAGGTTAAAGAAATTGCCCACATTTACATCATTAGTGATAAAGTCAGCATTGCAAATACATATCTCTTATCGCAGAACTTGAACTCTTATTACGACCTGCATTGTTTTCGTCTAAATTTATGTAGAATTACCCATGTGTTATCCATGTCCTGCTACCTTCCAGCATTTCTTTTGCACTTCCTGTAACAGCTAGCTTACTGCTAGTTTTTGTTGCTTGTTTATATTGCTGTATGCTTTTAGGATATTGGATTAGTACCTCAGTCTGTAGTGCCCTTTACCACCACATTGTTAACTCCTTCCTTCCCTTGTTCTCTCTCCTTTCTCATCCTCCCACTGGCCACAGTCTTGCATCTTGTGAATTTTGTTGTGATTTGGGATCGATAATATGTTTAAGGGAAAATATAATATGGGAAATAAAGCCCTAGGCTGGAAAACCCTAATCATATCAGGGAGAGAATATAAAACTCAAATAAATTGTGATTCTTTCAATTCCATCAAGAATTAAATGATTTCATAAACTGAAAGGATGAACTAGGTAGGAGGTCACATAAATGTATAAAGCTGAAATGAAATCTGTTCAATAAACTTGTTGCAAATACCCACTGAGAGCCTAGTACTGGGGATTTGAAAGTGAATAGAATCATGACCCCTGTATTCAAAGAGCTCAGTCATGGAAACAGTCTTTGCTAATATTCTGATTTTGCACACTGGAGATCATGGGTAGCTATGTGGGTTTGAGGTGGCACTGGGGGGTCAGGCACAGGTTTTAGGGACTTCTGTAGTGCTGGGGGAGGATGAGTTGGAAATATAGGTGGAAAGAGCATGACATTTTCAGTTAAGAGTACCAGGCTCCCCGCTTATTGAATTCATGACTTTGGACCACATACCCAATATCTCTGGGCCTTGGTTTCCTTGCCTGCTGTGTGGAACTTATGTTAATACCCATTTTTACAAGTTTCTGTGGAAATTCATCTGATTAGGAATAGGAAAGTGCCTTGCAAACCGTTTTAATCCAGACATCAGTTGGGACCTTTTCAACGTTGCTTCTCAGTAGCTTCCTCAGTGCTCCTCTGAGCTGTAGCATTGACCCATATGTGTAATGAGATGTCTTTGAAAATTCCTCCCCAAGAATTTGCTAGCACCACCATTTCATGTGATCATGGGGAAGGCTCAAACCATGGCCTACTCATCATCCAATCATTTTTTCTGGTTTTTATCTCTCTGATCTGGATTTCTTCCTGGAGCTTCAATACTTCTGCCTTTTATTATATGAATTAATGTTTCCCATGTCAGGAGCATTGGTGCCAAGTCAGCACTGACGTCCTGGGGCTCAACTTTCCTCTCAGGTGCTTTTCAGAAAGTTTTTCTATGAATATATCTTTTTTCATCAGATGAATTCAGCTGCAACAAAAAACACCAAAACATATTTTAGTGTCTTATAATATTACAAATGTGTATTGTGGTAAAACAGGTAACATTTGCCTCTTTACCATTTTTAAGGGCACACTTTGGTAGTGTTGAGTATATTGCTGTTATTGTGAAACATTTCTCCAGAACTCTTTCATCTTGCAATACTGAACCTCTACAATACCCATGAAGCTAATTAATTCTCCATTCCTCCTTCCCCATTTTAATTGTTTCATGAATATTTAGGGTTAGACAAGTGTGGCACTTGGAGCTTCTATGTAAGTAGACATGATGTGAATGAGCAGGTATGTTAATTTGAAGAAGATGGAAAAGCCATCAGGAAGTAATTTGAAGGAGTGAATGAGGACATATTGAAAGAAGTCTTTGATTATTCTCACTTTGATCAGGTTTCTCCCCAGGAAGAATTGTGAATGTGACATCAAATGTATTCTTCAACACAAGTAATCCTATCATGCGTACATCAAATCAGAACCAAATTTCCATGTTACATTCAACTTACAAGTGAATTATGATGCAATTTTCCAATTCCACATTAATCTTTTCCTTAGAGGTAGATGACCTCTTGTATAAATCTAATATCCTAGTTTTATCTGATGCAAATTCTTTTAGCTACAAGAGAGGGAAATTCACCTCAAAGTCTCTTAATTGAAAAAGAGAATTTGAATATCTTGAAAGATTTTTTTCCCCATAAACTAACTAACTTGGCCATTAGCAGCTCTATGTTTTACATGGTCTGTAGACGTATGGTTAATTTCTGAAGGATAGAAATTTTCTTGGCCCCCTACCAATGTTCAATAAAGGGTGATTGTTGGCTGTACTTAGGTCATGAGTCTGCTCTGGGTCAATCACCATCTCCAGGGTTGTGGGGACATTAGATTGAACAGTTGGCTTACATGCCCTTGATTATGGTGAGAAAGGCAGGACCAAGTGATTGGCAATTCTGTCAGGTGAGCACCCATCAGTTCCTTAAAGGATAAAGAATAAAAGCAGGGATGAGCCAACATGCATCAGCAGAAACGGAAGATGTAATCTGCAAACCTGTTTTCCCCTAGTCATTCTTAGGGTCATAAAAGGCCCAAGTCCCTGGAAATTCTGTTCAAGTCCTACAGTGCTCATGCATTCTCTGGTTTGCTTCTTGAGAATCACTCAGCCCTGTTTAGCCTTGAATTTATTTCTCCCATATATAGTTTTGTATGGTCATTATTTTCAAAGGTGATGGTATAATTGGAATCACTGTTATTACTTATACATTTGAGGTTTTTATTTCAAACACAAATTTCTTGTTGAATTGGGACTTTCTGGTTCTTTTGTGTACATCAAAGGAGACTTTAGACTGTGCCCTGGTGGCTCAGCTGTTGAGTCAGTGTCCAGGGAGCAGTCCACCCACAGCCCTAGGACCTGGGTTTGTAGCCCAGGGTGGGGGCTGAGCCATGGGGAACAAAATGAACAAAATGCTTCTTCCTCCTCTCTCCTTACCTGCCTTCATTCCTGCTTGCCTGTCTTCCACTTAAAAAAAAAAAAAAAAAAAAAGACAAAAGGGATTTTAGTACGGAAAAAGATCTTTTGAGTCACTTGCACATATGTGGACACTATTATATATTTAGAAGGGAGCATACCTTTAGTTTATGAGTCTAGCCACATCCTGAAAATATTTAAAATCTCCCTGCCCAGCCCAGTGTGACTCTGAGGTTCAGTAATTATAACCGGTCACATCAATCTCAAGGCCTGCAGCGTCGTCCACCATGGGTGCTGCAGCAAGTGTGTTAAGTGAGCCCCAGTTAGGTTTTGGCCTCTTTGCTTGTTGATTGTGCTTTATATTGTCAGACCTGACTCTGATAACTAAATTCAGCTCTGCAGTTCTCTTGGCTCCAGAGGGCCCATTAGAAATTCAAGATTAGTTACCTGAGGGACCAATTAATTCAATTTTGGAGCTCCAAGCTGCTCAGGACATTTGCATGTGGTTTCATCTAAAGCAGAGTGGTTATGAGCTGCTTCTAGCTGCCTAGATACAGACCTGGAAAAGTCAAGCTTTGATAGAAAGGATGGCAGGATAGTTTGTACATCTGCCCTGGTGAGGGGAAGACGATATTCATAGGGCATAATCAGACCCAATGAGAAAGTTACATGCGTAAAGATTTTCTGAGACATTGTTTTTAACAGTCAAAGATTGGGAACAATTTACATTTCCAATGACAGATGTTTGGCTAAATCATGGGGCATTCACTCAACAAATTCATTAAATAATTCAGTAAAAATTTAAAAGAGGAAGTATTTATGTGTTTAAACATATACCAATATAAAGCATATGGATGCACTATTTATTAATGTAAATAGTTAATAAGATCATATGTATAATACAATTTAATTTTTATAAAAGTATCTCATTTTCGTGTATATAAAAATAAACAGATTTATTTGTGTAACTTCTTGGTGGGAAGAGGTGGGAATTTGGTCTCGAGGTGGGAATTTGGTCCCGCCGTGACAGTAGTTTGATCAGAGATACAGGTTTTCATTAAACTGATCATGTGTCTTATGGTGTTGTCACCCAAGCGAGTGATAGTCAAGGAACAAAAGGAGACAGTGTTATTTATTAAGAACTGGATGAGCACCTTGTTTGTCCCAGAAGCGTTCTGTTAAAAGATTTGTATAATAAGGACAAGCTGAATACATCCAGAGATCTTTAAATAAGGCCTCCTGAATCAAAGATGGTTAGGTTTGTAAGTCCCGGCTTAACTTTTCTGTTTGTAGACACAGACGTTCCACTCTGTCTCTGTTGCTCGCTCTTTCTCTTTCTCTCTCTCTCTCTCTCTCTCTCTCTCTCTCTCTCTCTCTCTCTCTCTCTCTTTCTCTCTCTCTCACACACACACACACACACACACACACGCATGCACACACACACTCTATCTTTGCAGTGCTAGTTTTCTTCCACAGTCATAGAATAAGTGACCCCATGGGGAAAATAGAATCTGGAGAAAGGTATAACAACTTGGTCCACTAGTTAAATATGGCATAGTGACCGAGCTGAATATGCCAATTAAATGACAAACTATCCCCTTTTAAGAAGTGTTTGATTCAAGTATGTGTGGGTAAGATGAGAAGGAGGGTAGATGTATTTTTACCTCTACATGCACATATTGAAGACTGGTGCATTTATATCAAAATGTCACAGTGATAATGCTCTAGTTGCTTGGACTCAGACAAAACAGACATTTGATCCAAATTGGGGTAAACAAATTCTTTCTCTTGGAAATTGGGACATATTTTCTGGTTAGTGTCCAATGAACATTAGAGCTGGGAGGTCAAATAGCACTAACGAACTCTAACACGGAAGGCTGATGCATATATTGTTTAGAACAGTTTCAGATTTGCAGGAAAACTGCAAAGATATGACAGAGAATTCTCAAGAGGAACCCAGTTTCTCTATAATTAATACCTTACATTAGAATAGTATGTGTATTATAATCAATGAATCAATGTTGATATATTATTATAGTTTATTCAGATTTCCTTAGTTTTTAACCTCATATCCTTCTCTTTTTTTGTTCTAGTACTTCATCTAGGATGCCACCTTATATTTATTAAGCTCTTATGTTACCTTATATTCCTCTTGGCTATAAATTTCTCAGACTTAGTCTTACTTTTGATGACCTCAACAATTTTGAGGGGTATTGCTTAGGTATCTGGTAGATGCCTCTCTATTGGAATTTATTCGATGTTTTTCTCATGGTTAGAATGGAAATATGGGTTTTTTGGGAAAAGATCCCTGAGATAAAGCACCATCTTTATCACATCAGATCCAGGTTACTTCCTATTAATGTAACTTACTGCTCATGCTGACCTTGATCATCACTTGCTAGAGTTAATGTTTGTCTGATTAGTTAGTCACTGTAAAGTTACATTTCCCCCTTCATTTTCACATCATATTCTTTGGAAGAACA
Source organism: Solenodon paradoxus (assembly GCA_004363575.1). NCBI lineage: Eukaryota > Metazoa > Chordata > Mammalia > Eulipotyphla > Solenodontidae > Solenodon > Solenodon paradoxus. The sequence continues at coordinate 71,571 of RJWH01000731.1, read as the reverse complement.
TATCTATGCACATTTTACACTTAAGGAATGGGAAATTATGGTCCACTTTCTCCACATCTGAGAATATATTAGATTATTTAGAATTTTTCTGCATGGGAGATTTGTCTTCCTCCCTATCTGTTAACTTAAGCACTTTCTAAATCCATTTAGATTCTTGGATATTTATTTTATACTTTGAGCTATAATCCACTATTACCTTATTTTGTTGTTTTAATTGTTCCAACTTTAGTCACTGGAACATTTCAGTTATCTCCTGTGGCCTTTTGACATACTTACTTCCATATCGTTTATCTGAAACATTTCTTTACACCTTGCACTCTATGTTCCTCTAGGATCATCTTGTAGATGTCCTGTTCCAGTCTAGTCCTAGAACCCGCCATTCCCCAGGGAAACTTGGCTGTGTTGGAGAGTGGTATTGAACCCAATGTGGCACTCACTGGGCACTTTGTTTCTGGTGTGTTGCTCTTTTAGGCTCTCTGACTTGACCTAACAAGGAAATATAAGTGCGTAAACTAATGGGAGTGCACACATATCTATACATATTTCTAGATGTGATCATTTTTATTTATATTAAGAGAAACATGAGTTCATTCTGATGTCTTCAATACTAATCCACTAGTCTAGCCTCCTTTCCCTATTATCTGTTAATTCCTAATCCAACAACGGGAAACTTGACTCCTATCATGCACTATTCATTTACTTGTTCAATTCCAGTATACGCTTCAAGCAACATCAAACTTCTTAAACCTATTGTTTTGAAAAGTCACTTTATCAATTACAATATAGAGCTATATACAGTTTCTTATGCCTATAAGTCTTACAGAATCCACTCATTTTCAAAGTTACTTATTTCGGTCAGCAGTATGTCCTCCTTTTCATTCAGTGCAGTTGTTTCATACATTTGTTATAAACTTAGATCTCTCTCTCTCTCTCTCTCTCTCAAGGAAAGGTGCAAGCAGGAATGAAGGTGAGTAGGTAGGCAGGCAGAAAGAGAGAGGAAGCATTTATTTGTTTGTTTAATTAATTAGTTGTTCATCTTGTTTGCTCCCCCTGGTCCTGGGATACAAACTCAGGTCTTTGGGTTGTCCATGAATGCCTTTGAAGCTTCAGACTTACAGAGTTAGATTCTCTTGTCACAGTTTACATTCTTTTCTGGGAATACCTGACCTCCTAGATGACTTTAAAATTTGTTCATGCCTTAATTTCTAAGCTCTTTTGCTCCCAAATTCTATGGGTTTTGACAAATGCATATAATGTACCCACCACTGACAGATAACATGTAGACAAACAGGTGCAGAAGGCCATACAGACAATCATCGTGCCTAGGAATGAAGGTAGTTTTACTTTCTCCTTCCTAATCTACATGCAGGAAACACGACAAAAATTCTTGTGTTAGAAGTGGCAGGAGCCATCTTTACTCCATTCATTTGCCTTCATTATAAGATGTTTCCTCTCCTTTTATGTGTCCCCAAAGTTTTGGGGTAAGAAAATGACTAGTTTCATTGAAGATGAATATATTGTGAGGAAAAGACAATTGCCTTAAGCAAGGTTTTTTTTTTTTTGTTTTTGTTTTGTCTTTTATGAATGTGAGGATCAGTGAGCACATGCTTCTGAGTTCTTAAAGGATTTTCTTTATCATAGATGGTCTGCCCATGTAGAATAGTGAAGGAGTAAGCTTCCTGCCCAGGCACCATTTGGGTTTGTCAGGTGTGATTTATGACTGTTTATTTTAATTGCTTTATGAGTAATCCATTTTTTTCCTTGACAGTCTACCCTACTATTCAGTGTTGCCAAGTTTTTAATAATGAATAGAACTGTATTTGGAAATTGAAATGCCTCCAGCAGTATATATGAATGTGTTTGGAAATATATAAAGGAGAAAAAGGAATTTCTCTAAAGGAGACACCTGTGTCTTTCTTGACTTTTTATCCCCAAGCACTTGAGACACAATAGGTATTGAAAAAAATGCCACTGAGTAAGCAAAACAGTACATCACCTGGTGAAATAAAAACCTGGCAACAATAAACAGCAGTGTAGACTGTCAAGGAAAAAATGGATTACTCATATAGTATCGTTTCATAGAGTGGTACTATGAGCTGAGATGTACCAACCGATCCAGTGAAAGTATTTATTTGATAATTCAGAAATGGAATCTATTAGGCTCTCGAAGCACTTCCAAACCTACCATAGCCTTTCTTTCTGCAAAGCCAGGATTCTTTCGGTTGTAAGTGGCAGAAACACATTCACTGTAGGCAAGAAAGGGAGATTCATTACTACAATGGAATTAATGTCTGTGTCTCCCCAGTTCATATGTTGAAGCCCTAAATCCCAGTATAACCCCGAGTATTTGGAGATAAGCCTTTGTGGAGGTAATACAGTCATAAGGGCAGGTCCTGATCTCTCTCTCTCTCTCTCTCTCTCTCTCTCTCTCTCTCTCTCTCTCTCTCTCTCTCTCTCTTTCATCGCATGGAGAAAAGACCATGGAAAGACACAGCAAGCAGTTATCTGCAAGCCAGGACAAGAGATTTAATCAGAAACCAAATTAGCTGGCACCTAGGTCTTCAACTTCCCAGCTCTAGAACTGTGAGAATACTCTATTATCTGAGTCACCCAGTCTATAGTATTTTGTTATGGCAGCCCAAGCTGATTCATACACTCACTCATGTGGTAGAAAAGACAAAAGCAGATTTGAAGGCACAGCTGTGACAAGTCTAGTCTCAGAGAAAATCATTAAGACTGTCTCTATTGTGTGTTCTTGTATCTGCTTGACTTTAGCCTATAGAAAGATTTACATGTGGCTGAAGAAATTATTCAGATTCTGATTTTCGTTCTCCCAATCCAGCAATCCCTACAGAAAGAAAATTGTTTCCTGTGTTTGAAAATCAATCCCAGAGAACTCTGTCCCTGCTTAGAACACAGGCTCACACCCTAGGATAAGTCTATCTTCCAGGGAGGATGGTTAGTATTCACAAGTTCTGGATCACATACCCTTTGATATCACTGTGGAGAAGGGAAGAGCAACCCCATCAAAACCATGCAGAATAGGTTAATGGTGGTCCTTTAATGAAAAGAATGTGTTCAGATAAAAAGGACATATGTCCACCCCAATTAGGCTGGGTTAACCTTAACTGAGATCTGAAAGAACTGAGTGTGCCCAAATTTGTGCTCCCAGATTCAGAATCAAGCCACATTTGGATGAGTAAAATTCTGATGGTATGTCCCATTTTCAGCGAATATATTTCTGTTGAGCTCCAGAGACCAAGATGCCCAATACTTTGACTCTCAGTATCTTTTCTAATTTTTCAAAGAGAGAAAGGAAGAGTAGAAAGCATTTAGAAGGAAGAAAGGATGGAAAGAAAGAAGTAAAGAAAGGAAGGAAAGAAGGAAAGAAGGGTACAGAAGCACTTTTATTTATTTATTTTTAGTTGTTCCCCTGGCCTGGGGTCCGTGAACCCAGGTCATCGCACTTTAGTCTATGGTCCAGCCACCAGCTTAGCTCCTGAGCACCAGGATGCAATGGCCTTGTGTATTTTTACATGCTTATATTTCCTTTTCCATAGTCTGCCATCATTATAGCTCCAGCATTCCTAATTCTCTTGATCTGAAATTACTCAGGAATTAGAATTCTATGATTGAATCTATGCTTTTGAGATCAATTGTTTGCTTTTTCAATGAGTGAACATCATTTGCTTCTAGATTTCATATTGCCTTATAATGTCCACAGTATATTTTTTTTACAGAAATCCATTTCCCTCATGTGAGACTCTGTGAGGCTGACTGATGTCTTGGATTAACACTTATTACTGGTATTTGACCTGACTGGCAGGGAAACTCTAGAAATTTGCAGTCCAGTTGAGGGCCTCCTGATTGCTTTCCAAATTGCCTTCAATAGATGGACTCGTTCCAGGTTCTTCTCAGTTTCCTACTTGGTCTGTCCTCCTAAATTTTATAACTGAAATTGACATAGAAAAAAATTGACTCATAAATTTCATAGCATATACATGATACCTTTCTCTATTCACATTTTTATAGTTTCCTCCCTTATCGATTGTGGACTTTGGTCAACGGGATATTAACAACATGATACAAGGGAGGAGAGGAGAGAGACTAACAAGAATAACTGAAACAGCCCTAGTGATTCAGCCATCCTAATTAAGGCACTGTATATGTGAAAGAAATCATCTTAGGTGACCCAGTCTCAGAAGAAGTGTCAGCTCATGTCTACCTAGACCCTAGAACTGTGAAAAAGAATTCATCACTATTGTTTTAAGCCACTAAGGCTTATGTTCTTGTTTTGCATAGAAGTATGTTTGTTATGCATAATAGATAATGAAATATTCTGCTTTTTGCCAAATGTGGAGCTGCCAATCTTTTGGGATTGTTTTGCTCTGCTCTGGTTCTATTCCAGAAGTCAGAATGAGTGCTCAATTATCAACAGATGCCCCTATTTCATCACTGATACAAAAGAAGGTAGCATATTACTGTATCAAGAACCTTTTCTCTGTAATGGAGCTGGGAATAACCAAGTGAATTTTCTACCCAGTAGTGGTGATGTCTCCATGACTGCTTGTAAGTTGTGAGATGTTGGCTCTTAGAACTTCAGCTGCTTCATATGGTGTTTGAGAGGATTTCATGAAATGATGCTTGTAAATAATCAGATCTATCAATAGTGACCATGATGCTTATCAGTCTTCCCAAGTTTCCTAGACTCCTGAGTTTTCTCTGTGGCCCCCAGAATGAAGACATCTGACTAGCCATTTGCAGGTGGGATTACTCTCCATATCCATTCTACCTGGCTGAGATTTCAGCTTCTTTTTCTTTAACTTTGAGAGCACATATTTCTAGAAGGATTTGTCAAGGAAACTGATTTTTTTATCTGCTCTTTTTGCTATGCTGTCATGGAAGCATTTTTTTTTTTATCAGAATTCCACTGCTGCCCTGTAATGAAAATAAAACCCTAATCCCATGTCTGGAGATAGTCTTTTATTTTCCACCAAATCCTTTTCATGTGATTTGGCTATTTTTCTAGCTTTGTTTATATTGAACTAGAACGGTGACAGGCAGCCATGTTGTAAGCTACCCATGGACATTATGTCTTTCAGTGGCCTAAGCCTCATTAGAAAATAAGATTTTTGACAGCCCCACCCCTAACTCTGAAATATATTATGGAAAGATTATTGGCTAATGCCCTTGTGATACTTCTCTCTTCTTTGGGAATTAGGCACTGAGAATATTTGAAAGAAAATGAGGTGGATATTGCACAGTATGGTAATTAAACTTTTCTCCAAAGGTTATGCTAGTTGAATATACACACTCAATATTTAATTACAGGTTAGAATTTCTAAACAATGGTTTTTGGAGCATCAGAATTTTTTGATTAAAGCTTTTTTGCACAGTTATATTTTCAATGTTATTAGTCAAAAATAAAATTTGAAAAAAAAACACTGTTTTTTTTCAATCAAGCCACTAAGCAACTTTGTGTCTTTGATTTTTTTAGAGTTGATATGCATCTATTTTATTTCTGATGCTACAATATTATCAGTTGCATTGGAATCAGTCTTCAGTTTGTTTCGGCCGTCCCAGAGGAATGGACCTAATGATACCCTATTTGACTCGCTCCTTAGAAAATGACTTGCTGGGTCATTTATAAGATAGAGACCTGGGATTAGCTACTGGAAGGCACTCCTGTGCTTTTCTGACCCATGAGGAGTAGAGTTTTTGCGGTGGTGGGAACATAGTGTGCTTGCTTGCTTTCTTGGTGTGGAGAAGTGTTCCTCAGACAGTCCCTGGTAACCTCTTTTCGGTGGCTTTCCCTGAAATGACTGTGGTGACAGGCCTGACAAGCAATGCCTTGATGATGCTCTGTTCTTTGAAATTCATGAGTCCTTATGGGGAAGGGAAGGCTTTTCCCAAGTGTTCATCTTCTGGCTAGAAGGCCCTGCTCTCTCTGCAGCTGCTGCTGAGTATTTTCAGAGGCAGAAGTGTATCCTTGCGCAGTGGTGAACTGAGATAGACAATAGGGGGATGAAGTCCAGCCCAGGGAACTTGCTGGTGGCTTCACAAAGAGAACATGAAGCCAGATCCATGGCTGCCTGCTGGCTCTAAGGATAGAATGCCAGTCTTTGGGTAGCTGTGGATGTTTGTTGAGAAGTACATACACCCTTGAAAACTCCAAAGGAGGAAGACTTCAGCTAATCAGAAACTGACTCTCCTTCCAAGGTCTCTCTGTTCTTGAGACCTTGGCTATATGAAGTCAGTGTATAAGAATATGTATGATAGACCTAGACTCTGCCAGGCTATGTGCTATGTGATTTGCATTTATTGCTTAATTTGAAAAGCATTACTAGTATCCATCATTATTATAATAACTGTACCTTAGATGAAGAGAGAGAAGTAGACAGATGTTAAGTAACTCACCCAAAACTTCATAGCTACTCAACCAAGTCAAGATTTAACATTAGGCTGTTTGGCTCCAGGACATTATCCTTTGACCGCTACGCAACTGCTGTTATTAGAGCGAACTTGCTTAAGAAAAAGGACCCGGTGGCTACATGACTTGGCGAATTACTTTGTGCCTTTAAATAGGTCCCTTAATTTCTCTGGGCTTCGATCTAATTAGCAATGAGAGGCCAGGTTACCAATACTGAAAACGTGATTGGATAATTTCCTCCAAAAATAAAAAAAGTAAAACTTAAGAAGAAACAAAGTCTGATTATGTTAGTGACCACTGTATCAGCTTGCCTCGGCCACTCTACCAAAATACCATAGACTGGGTGACTTAAAAAACAAATATATTTTCTCAAAGAACTAAAGGCTAGGAAGTCTGAGATCGTGGTGCCTGCCAATTCAGTTCCTAGTAGAATTCTTCCTGGCTTGCAGAAGGCTTCTCACTATGTCCTTAATGTGAGAAAGAAAGAGCTAGCTCTCTGGTAGCTTTTTCTGTAAAGACTTCAATCCTAAGGACCAGAGCTCAAACTTTATTACTTCATTTAACCTTCATTACTTCCTTACTTGAAGGATAGCTATGTTGGGTGTTAGGGCTCCAAGCCCCAACATAAGAATTCAGAATGGTCATAATTCACTCCATAGCAATCATTCAATAAATTGAATTAGTCAGTTCTTTATATAAATAATAGAAAGAATATAATTTCTATGAGGTTTTCAACGATGAGGTCATTCCAAACCCATGCAAACTCAGAGACTAGAAAAAAATGAGTATTTCACAAATCATTTTATGCAGCGAGATAGAAACTCGACAGCAAAATCAGCAGATAACATGAGTAAGAAAATTACTGGCAAATCTCCCTTGTGAATATAAATGCAAAAATTAAAAAAAAAATAGCAAACCAAGTCCAACAGTATATAAGAGAATAAAATATCATAAACAAATTTGTTCTAAAACAGAAATCTGAGAGTGGTTTGTATATTAGAAAATCTACAAAATATCATTGATCTCATTAACCAAGTAGAAAACAATCATTTCAAAATGCAGAAAACTTATTTTTTTAAAGGAAAGTTGCCAGAAGTGAGGGCAAGCAGAGGCAGGCAAGCAGAGAGAGGAGGAAGAAGCACTTTATTTATTTTTATTTAGTGTTTCATCTTGGTTGTTCCTGCTGGTCTCAGGACACAAACTTGGAACCTTGTGATGTATGTGGGCTGCACTTGATTCCTACTCTCCCAGGGCACACCAGAAAAACATGGAAATATGCCTTAAGTGGGATGCAGTCATTAAAAATTAATTTTTAAAAATTAGCACTTTTCATGAGAATCACCCTTAATGAAATAAGAATACAAGGACATCTTGATCTTAACCTAATAAAGGGTAGCTAAAAAACCTGAATGTGAACATCACTCTTCATGGAAAAACATTTGAAGCACTTATTTGAAAACTAGGAAGAAGATAAAAATGCCCATGATCACCTTTTCTAGAGACCTGGATAACATAGTAAGAACAGTGTTGGGAAAATGCTTAAGAATTGGGACCAATTAATCTCTCAATATACCAGGCTGCTGTGATGGATTACATAGACGTTGCAGAGAATCTGCCATCAAATGATTGGAAATGATACAAGTGTTTTTAGTAAGGTGACTACTTTTGGTTTTATCTGAAAGGGGAGTCTGGGAAAGGGGTGAGGATGAGTCATTTATATGGAAGGTGGCCTTGGAGAAGCAGTAATGAGGTGATTGGAAGGATGGCACGGGAGACAAAGAGCCAATCGTAGGTGGTGTGTTGCTGAGTTAGTAGCTGCTGGAGTTCAATCCCACTGTAGACTTTCTGAAGATTTGTGTAGAATGTGACTTACAACTGCCCGTCCGAAGCATGGGAGGCTGGTAGAGAGACCCCATGGTATTTGCTTGAGGTAGGACGCTGGCAATATGTATCAAATTGCCCTGGGCTGTTGGGCTGAAATTTTAAACAGGTTGAATTGTGGTCCAGGGCTCAAAAGCATCAGCTGCAGTAACCGGATATAAGAGCAACATGAGCATGAATTAGATTTTTCTTCATAAGAAGTAAGCATAAAGTATGATTGATGCTAAATATATGCTAGACATGTATCAAGAACTATTAAAATTATAAAACCTCCTTAAAAGTCATTATATCTGGTTACATAAATGGAAATGGATTGGCCATATACATGGAAAATACAACAATATTTTAAAGATGTAAATTCTCCCAAAACTGATCCAGAAGGTGATATCCTGCCAATATAATTTTCTAGTCTGTTGTTTGCTATTTTCTTTATGATGTTCTTTTAGACATTCTTGATTTGAAGGTAATCAATCTTTTGGGGGTGGGTTCATATTGTTTGCTGGCCCTGGTTCTGGGTCTTGAACCTGGGTCCACAGTTTTCATAGGCTGTACATAAGTCACCTGAGTCACAGAGGGGAGTTAAGATAATCAATATTGATATTGCATTACTCTTTAGATTAATTTGGGTAGAATTTACATCTTTAGAACACTGAGTTTTCTATCCATGAACAAGGACTATATCTATATATCTAATTTATTCAGCCTCAGTTAGTGCTTTTTAAAAGTTTTTGTATTTTAACTTGGGTGTTGAGTACATGGGTGTGCACTTTGTGATTATGCTTCATAAATGTATGTATTATTTATAAAGTATAAAATAATCTTTTAAAATATGGAAATATGCTTTAAGTGGGATGCAGCCATCAGAAATTAAAGCAAAGTAATTGACATGGAAAGAATTAAGGCATATTAAAAAGCTTTTTTTATAATAGCATATGTTTTATGTCAATGCCACTTCTTTAAATACGTGCAAAATGATGAGTGTGGAATAAAGAGAGATATCTGAAAGGATGTTAAAAATGCAGTCAAATAGATAGGGCAACAAAAGGACATTGGAAAATCCAGAGTTTCCTCTAGAATAGGGCAACAAAAGGACGTTGGAAAATCCAGAGTTTCCTCTAGAAAAGCAACAAAGACACTAGTAAAAATGATCAAAAATCAAAATAATCACAATTCTGAAAATGATGTGACTGCAATATTTGAGGAGCATTTGTTTAAGAGAGTAGGTTGCATTTTCGTAGAACCCTGAGCTTTGACTTTAATGTGTTCTGATTCATCTCCCTTCCCCTGGTCTGCAGTGGCTTTGAAAACCAGATCCTCACAGCTGTAGGCACTGTTGTACCCAGCAAACCAGTGGTCATGGGAGGGGTTCATGTGCGTCAGCCCTGGGAGACAGCCAGACAGATGGACTGAGGAAAATAAATGCCTAGAGCAAGAGCATTTCCCCAGTGAGAATGTGATTTGGGGGACCTAGTCAGTGGATTCTCTGCATGGAATTCAGAGTCATCAGTGGCTGATGTCAGAGCTTTTTTCTCAAAGTAGGGAAAAGAGATGCCAGGAATGGAGACCCTGCCTGGGTTTGAGTTTGTGACGCTGGAGTTCCAGATGGTGACCAGTAGTGAAGTGGGTAACAGAGGACTTGAGGAGAGTTGGAGGAATTTGGGATGGAGTGAAGAAGCGTCCAGGGAATGACCCAGGAGTCATTGTGAGGCTGATCTATGCCATCTTGACATCTCAGTGACCCTTTCCACTACAGCACCCCACGTGTAGTTGGGGCAGGGGAGGGAGAAGATGTGAGCCAACAACTGGACTGTCTTCTAAAAGTTACATTCACCCAATTTGGAGGTTTACTCTTGCTCCTGCCCCAGGACGCTTCGAAAGCCCCAAACTTAGTGTTTCTTCATTTAAAAAAGTGTTTAATATCTCCCTGGAGAGAGAAATCATTCTTTGTTTCTCTTTAGCTTTTGAGTTACCCTAAAAGAAGGAGCAGGCAGGAGAAAGGAAAGATTGGGGAAAGAAAAGCTACAAAGGTAGGAAAGAGGAAGAGGAGGAGGAATTAATCTTCCCCAAATGAGTCCCTTACTTAGGTCTGACAGCCAGTTAATTATTTTTAGACCGTTTCCCATCCCTTTAAGCCATGTAGATGGGGTTCCTTTTATTCATTCGCTTAGTAACTATTCATCCAAGGCTTCTTCAGCTGTCTCTAATTTTGAAGAGCAAAATACTTTTCCCCCAAAGTGTTGAAAGTGCAATTGTTTCTTTGTTATCTATAGAGGTAGAGGTGTTTCTAAATATCTAATCTCTATTCCATCAGAGATAGTCTGTGCTCTCTCCTTCTTAATAGAAGAGAACCATCCAGGAAAAATGCCCTCTTCCAAGAGGTACTCCCTTGTGGGTACCATCTTCTGACCTCAGAACCATGAAAACCCCAAAGTAAAGGCCGCAACATTGACTTCATCCCACAAGGATTTTCGAAAAGGGGTTCATAGCCTGCTCAAGGGAACAGGCTAAAACTGGAAAGGAAATAAATGGTGTTTTCCTGCATCTAGGATCTTATTGCAAAAATAGAAGCAGAGAGCTTTTTTTTACAAAAAAAATCTCAGTTATAATTTGGTGCATAGAAATGAAATTTCCCTGAAGAATTTTGGTTTCAGGAAAACCATTCTTGGAATTTTTTCACAACATCCTGAGTGTGGATTTAAAAATCCTTAGTAAATATCATCTTTAATTCAGGACAGCTGAGTTAACACGACCACTGTCACTCTTGGTTTCTACCTGCTTGCCACCTTCTGATTAAGAGTATTTCTCAGCTGGCCCCAGCTGGACTCCTTCCTATAGCTAACTTGCAATTGCCTTGACCTCTAGACTAAATTGTGTTTAACTGGAGAGTATATGATTTTAAATATTTTTTCATGCTCTCCCACAATTGACTTTTAAAAAATAAAAGCAATAAAAAAACAAAACAAAACAAAAACTATGCCCCCTGCTTCTGCTATTAGAAAGCAGTGCTGTCAAAGGAAACACATGGGTTTCCAGATACATCATTTGTTGGTGGCATTAAACTGTGTCTTTCCCCGCTGGAGCTGGGACAAGTCAGGCACAAGGATGCTTGACTGTCAGGGACTCAGAGGTAATAGGTTTGTGGAGAAGCAGGAACATGCTCCTCGTACCAGGGGATTGTGTGCAGCTGGAGTTAGCACACATCAGATGAAATGTCACACTTTCAGAAGCACAGGACAGGCATTTAACTCAGGCCAGATCTCCACCCACCTTGCCCCCCTGTCTGTGGGATTGCTGAATTCATAAAACACCGCAGTTGGGCTGGCAGGCTGACAGCCAGTGGAAATTGGAAAGAGAGGAGGTGAGATTGTCTGTGATATTGGGAGCTGGTGGAGGAGGAGTTGGCCTGGTGCACAGAGGGGCCTGTGGCTGGCTCTGAGCAAAATAGAGACTGCAAGATGCTAACCAACCTGCTGTTCCGAGATACCATGTTCAGCAGCAGACTTCTGAAGATGTTGTTTCGAGCTTTGCTGCCCTGACTGGAGTGTGGCATAGAGTGGGGACTTCTAGCAAGACACACATTGAGAGAGATGGTTGACTGGGCCTCCAGTTTTGCATTTTGTGGCATCCATTGCTTTTGAGAGGGTAATTCTCTATCACTTACCATGGCTATTACTATATAATCATTTAGCCTTGGTCCTGGCTCAGGTTTTCTGTTTTCCCTGCTGCCTGCACCTGTGCCACACACTGAACTTGGTCCTGGGAGACTTCTACAGGTACAGGTCCTCCCCTTAAAGACTCACTGTGTGTGGGGGCTCCACCAGGCATGAGACCAGTTAGCCACAGTTCTGTAAGAGTCAACAAAGACAAAGGGTTGGGAAGGCAGCAAGCACTTTTTTTACCCCCCACTAAGCCTTTGACATGGTTAACTATTGATTTTAAATCAAAGAAGTCATTTTTAAATCTGTAAATAGCTTGGTTTTAGAGTTAGATAATTTTAGAGTCTTTAAATTTTTGTGGGAGAGCTGGGGTTTGGTGGGAAATGACAGACACCTCCAATTTATAAACGAGAACTAAGGCATCTAAAATTCATGATTCAGTAACAGATGATAAATATATGTTACTGCAGGGAGTCTTGCCTTCAGGTTCTTGTGGTCTTGGGGGCATGATTTGCTCCAAGTCACTCGCAGCGCTTTATGGTCTCACCAGGACTCAGGTAAAGCAAGTAGCGAGGCCTTACTAGCAAAGCAAAAATATAATCTCAAAGATGGAGAGTGGGTTGTTCTCAAAGGAACCAGTCCCAGGAGTGAGCTATTGAGCTATTTTATTGACAGTCTGGGGCTGCTTCCCGCCCTGATCCTGCCCAGGTGCAATTACCAGGAAAGGGGCTGGCGTTTCTAGGAATGGGTGCAGAGCAGAGTGCATGCTTAGTACCCAGAATTCTCTCTGTTGGGGGGGGCGGTGTCAAAACTGCAATGCTAATTTTATTATAATGATGGTATAATGAGGGAGGTCATCTGAGGGCAGGTTTTGACTCTCTTTGTGCATGTGTCCCCATTCAGTTCTTACCAGATGTGCTTGGGACAGGACTATCTGATCATAGTGTCCAGATTTTGATTAATTGGGGGCCCTCACATCCTTGTAGTTAATCAAAAGATGGTCTTTGGTGTCCCCATCCTGCTCATATCTAACTACAACCTAATATATACATTTAAAACCCTTCCTGAAGATATGCCCTTATGACTGGGGTGGTTGAGATGAGTCCAAGGATCTGGGTTCTCGACCCAGAACTGGGGGAAAAACAAAAATTTTTAAAAAATGCTGCTTTCCGCCTCTCCCTTCTTTCCTTGTTTCATTCTTCTCTAAAAAAATACCTTCCAAATACATAGTTAGTTATACAGCATATTTCACTCATCATAAGAAAATGCCTTTCCAGAACTTAGCAGAGGAACTCTAACTCAATATTTAGACTGAATGGCTATACTTACATGAATTGTGTAACTTAGAACAACTCTTGCCCATATTCATGGTTCCCTTAAATTTAACATGTATCAGCATGGAGCAGTGGTTTGGTCAACCACCTCTAAAGGAACAAGCCACATACTCCTGGGTTTGAGGGAAGCAACCAGTGTGAACAACTAAACTATGCTCTTTCATGTCTCTTTCCCTACCTGCCTACCTACTTACCTTCATTCCTGCCAGTACCTTTCCTTAAAAAAAGAAAAAAATGACATATATGTATATATATATCTACATATATATCTATATCTATATATAGATATATATGTATATATATGCTAGGTGTGATTGTCCTGGCCTGGCACCAAAAGCAAATTGAAACGGGAGAAAGAACAGCATGGGAGGACCTGTGGCCACATGGACTTTCCATTCTTTCTTGTTGTTAAAACATTGAAATGTCTGCCAGAGACCAAAACTTTGCTTCTCAGTATAGGCTGATTCCTGTTCTAGCATTTCTATTAGTATTTGATGAATTCTTTAAATACATTTTTCATTAGACACCTAGATAACCAGAAGACATATGGTGCTAATGTTCCTCCAGCCTTTTATGAACAGAAGCAGCTGGTAAGCAGAATGAAAATTTTAAAAAAGGAATAGGGAAGCCTAAGGGGATTGAAATTGTTATCAATCAGTCTTGAATTCTTCAGCTTCACTCATATTTTCAACCAGTCAGTGTGGGTGGGAAAAGTACACAGAGTTGGCTCTGCTTTGAAGATCCATCCTAGGACTTCCGTCACCTGGGTAGGAACACATGTGATCCTCTTTGGGTCTATGAGCCCCATTTGTCATGACAATATATATGACAAGATCCTGTTTCTGAAGGCAAGAAGCTTGGGAGAGGTGCCAGGGAAGGTGGAGGGGTGCTGGTGGGTGCTGGCTGAGGGTGGGGTGGTGGCGGGTAGGAGGGATTGATCACACCGCCCTTGTGTTTCTCTTAGTTCTCAGAAGCTGCTTGCATCTCATTTTGTCAATTTAAGCCATGATGACTAAACCTGGATCAAGTCCCATCAACCAACTGGAATGATTCTGTTTCATTGAGAGTTTATTTATTTTTTGTCAACAACTAATTTCAAATTTTTAGGCTCCATTTCTCTTACTTTGTTTATTGTCCTCTTTTAGACAAATTTCCGAAGGCTTCTGAGACCATCTTTATTTCATTCGAACCCCCTATTAAGATAAAGATATTTTCATGAAAGACTGAGCATGTACCAGGTACTGTCCTAGGTGCTTTGTATTCACCGTCTAGCTTGTGTCTTGTAAAGAACATGCTGCCTGGCACAGCCCAGTGGAGTAGCAGTTTGGTCACCCACCTTCAGCCAGCACAGTCCACATACACCCCGAGGACCTCAGTTTGTGTCCTAGGGCCAGAGGAAAAATCAAAATGAACAACTAAATAAAATAAATGAAGTAAATAAAGTGCTTCTTCCTTCGCTCACTTCTTTCTTCTTGCCTCCTGCCTCTGTTCACTTTCATTTCTGCCTGTACCTTTCCTTAAAATAAAAACAAAAACAAACAAACAAATTGTCCTAGAAAAAAGGAAACTAGGGATCATTTAAGTTAAGGAATATGCCTGATGGTCTTCCCAGCAGATAGTAACATACCTCATGCCTAGAATTCAACCTCAGTTTTTGATTTCCAGAGTCATCCTCTGATTCTCGCCATTTTTTTTGGTGGAGGAGTCCTAATTGCTGTAGTCTTTCCATGACCCCAACTGATACTTGACAAAGAGTACAGCAGGCTGTGTGTTCTGATGCTGAAATGGATGAGGATACATTTTCTTTCAGGAGTATGTAATCTTTAAATAATTCAGAGAGTGGGTATCAGCCTGAGCTTTGCAACTTTGGCAGAGAAGACTCAGAGTATCACTGGCTTAGAGCTGGAAGTTTGAACTCATGGACCTAACAGCAGAGACCCAGGCCTAGTTAGGGTACACATTATGACATGAATGCTGAAGCCCTTTGGGGAAACTTACTGCCAAAGCTCCAACCGCTGTGTGTACTGGGAAGTATTTTTAAACAGGCGAGTCGTCCTGAAGAGGACAGTATAGTAATGATTCCTCTGAAACGCATGGAGATTTCAACATCCCCTGACAAAATGTGCTTCATTAATGCATCTGAAATTAACAAAATCATCAGATGATTTCTTTCTAAGTTGTCCAGTATTGCTACCCACCTGTTCCTCTTCATCTAAAGGTCTAGACAAGCAAGTCTGCATCCTCTTTCTTCTTAGTCCTTCCCAGGAGGGGAGATTATCTGACCAGGTGCCTGAAGGAGACAAAAGAAAGAGTGCCCCAAGTCCATCTATAACCTTCAAGTGCAGGGTTGGCCTTATAGTCTCTGCCTTTTTTGCTACTTGACTTTGGGAACAGGTCCTGCTGATGATGTCTGCCAGCTGTCATCCATTCATCCAGGAGATCTTGGGTTTTGTTCATGCCAAGGATCCAGCTTCTTCCGCTGACTAATCCCTCAAATATTTATGCCAATATTTATCTAAATGCTTCGAAGCACACTATCTTATTTGATTTTCACATTGACTCTAGTGGACTCTCCTCAGTACTGTCTGACCCCAAAGCCTCTATTTCTTAAAGATCACAACACATTGCCTTTTAAAAAAATATTGAGGTAAATTTGATTTACAAAATAACACAAGACCATATGTGCAAGTTTATCATTCATCAGATATGTGGCAGTACACCACTCCCACCACACAAAAGTCCTTCACCGCTGTCCTAGGACCCACCACCACTTGCTTCCACCTCCACCCTCTTCCTCTCTGGTAACCTCAGTTCTGTTGTCAGTGTCTGTGCTGGTTTTTGTTTTGTCTGCTTATTTGCCTTGTTTCTTTATATTCCACCTGTAAGATCATCTGGTATTTGTCTTTCTCCTTCTGATTTATTTCACTTAGCATAATCCCCTCTGGCTCCATATATGTGGTCACAAATGACAGGATTTCATCATTTTGGAGCTGCGTAGTATTCTGTTTTGTTGATAGACCACATTTTCTTTCTCCATCTAATGATGGGCCCTTCAGTGTTTCCAAGTCTTGGCAATAGTCAATAATGTTGCAATCAACATGGGGCATATATATCTCTGTGAATACCTTTTTGTGTTTTGGGAAAATACCAGAAGTAGAATGATGGGATCATATGGAATATTCACTCTCAATTTTTTGAGTAACCTACATATTGCTTTCTCTAAAGACTGTACCAATTTATACTGTCACCAACAGTGTAAAATTATCCCCTTTTCTCCAAAGTTTCACCAGTATTTTTTGTTTCTGGTATTAGGAAAATAGCTAATCTCTGAGGTATAAGGTGATATATCATTATTATTTGGATTTGCATTTCCCTGGTAACAAGGGAGAAAGAGCATCTTTTCACATGCCTGTTGGCCATCTGTATGTCTTCTCTGGAGAAATGTCTATTTGGTTCTTCTGTCCATTTTTTTCAATTGGGTTCTTTTTCTGTTATTGAGTTTTATGAGCTCTTTATATGTATTTTGTATATTAAGCCCTTGTTAGATATGCAAATACCTTCTCACAGTCCGTAAGATGTCTTTTCATCCCATGTTGCCTTTTACAAACATGGAATGAGAACTTGGAAAGGCGAGGCCTATTGCTTGTCATAGAACCAGTAGTGGGACACATAATTGATATTTTTTCCATATCAGCAATCTGCTTTGATATTTCACGAAGAAAGTTGTCTTTTAAAATTGTTTATTAATTTATTCCTTTTAAAATAAACTGCTTTTTAGAACAGTTTTTGATATATAGAAAAATATCAGAGTTTCCCTATTTCTCTCACTCATTTCCTCCCATATGAATATTTTACATTAGTATGGTGCATTGGTTCCTGTTGATGAACAAATATTGAAACATTATTATAAATTAATATTGATATTTGCATTTTGTTCAGATTCCCTTAGTTGCTCCAGTGTCCTCTTTTCTCAGTTCTAGAATCCTGTCCAAGACACCCAACATTCAGTTGTCATATCTCATTAGGCTTCCCTTGCTCTGACTGTTTCCTAGACTTTCCTTGGTTTTGAGACCTAGGCAGCTATGAGAAGTATTGGTCAGGTATGCCGTGGGCTGTGCTGCTATTGAATTGATATTTTTCTCATGAGTCATCTGCTATGGGTTTGGAGGAGAAAGACCACAGAGGTAAAGTGCCCATTTATTTTTTATATAAATTGTTTTATTTTTTTCTCTCATTTATATTGCTGTGTAATTTTTAGGATATTGAAGTTGTACCTCAGTCTGTATACAAAGTGCCCTTTTCAGTACATCGAATCAAGGGTACTCACTGTCAATATAAATGTGTGCTGCTCATGCTGAGTTTCATCACCTGGCTGAGGTCCTTTGAGTCAGATTTCTCCATTGCAAAGTAATTATTTTTACTTCCCTTGTTTTCTGTACTTTGTGGAAGAAAGTCATGCACAACCCTTGTTTAAGAAGGAGATGGTATGCTCTATTTACTCAGGGACACAATAGCTATGGAAATAATTGGGAATTTTCTGCACATATTTGTCTCTTCTTATTTATTTAAATGTGTTGACTTACGTATATTTGTGTGGGCTTATGGATATGTATTTATTTTTGACATTAAAGGTTATCCAGTCTACTGCAGCAATAAGAAAGGAGGGAAGAGGGGAGAGGGATTGGGAAATGGGATAAAAGGGGCCAATTTGTGGTGAAGGATGCAAACTTGACATCTGGTGGCAAACATAGTGTAATACACACAGATGCTGATTTTATAATGTTGTACACTTGAAACCTATATAATGATACAAATCAATATTACTTCAATAAAGTATTTTTAAAAAAATAAAATCAGATGAGTGGAGTTCCATCTTTCTGTAAGCAGTAACATTTTCTGGTTATTCTGAAGAAGTGATGTCTGTCTAAAGAGTATAATCTTTCTGTGGGCCGTTTACTGACTCACAGAATGTCGACATTGGGAAGTCTATTTTACTGATGAGGAAATGTAGTCACAGCTAATAGGAAACCACTGTCCCAGTTCATTTTTCACCTGTCCTATCTTCCCTCACTGCTCCCACCTGGCCAGGACCCAGTGAGCCCAGGAGTTTCTCTGTGACTCAGAGAACTGTGTCTATTCCTGACTAGAATTAAGACAAGCAACTTACATCTCACGATTCCCATCCTAACTAGGATGCTTTCATCTTTGCAACACAGTGAGGGCCAGCAAGTCACACTATGCTTTGAAGGCACAGGTGGAAGGACCAGGCAATTTTCAATATCCTGATATTCCTTTAGGAATGACAAGCACGTGGCATCATCTCTGCTGGGCAGATATTAAAACTACTTTAGGGGTGCACCCTGGTCAAGTAGCAGTTGGGTCTGCTGCCTCTGGCCAAAAAACAGTCCCCGTACATCCCAAGGGCCTGGGTTTATGTCCCAGGGCTGGGGAAAAACCAAGATGAATAACAAAAATCAATAAAAGTGCTTCATCCTCTTCCCTCTTCCTGCCTGCTTGCCTACCTGCCTTCATTCCCGCCTGCACCTTTTGTTAAACAGCGAAAACCTACTTCTATGTTTCACTGATACATAGACACAGACACTCAAGTTTGGAATAGACCTCCTTAGTACTACAATTCTAACACCTCTACAATGAATTGGGAACCATAGATAGCTGCAATATGTTTTCACTTTCCTACTGAGTTAGACTAAAATACTCTAAGCATACACCTGCCATAGAAATATTTTTGATTTTCACCTAACACAGTTCTTAGCAACCTCTTCCTATTACTGCTAGGTCCTCACACTATCACCTTTTTTATACCTTTTCTTTGACCTCTAAGCTTCTTAAGAGAGTAGAAGTTTGGAGGTCGTGATTCCAGTTCACTGTTTATCTTAATATACTTTCTGCCTCTTATCTCCACCATAGTTTGAAGTTGCTCCTTGGATGGTCTCCTTGTTGGTAGCCTCACTGTCTGGTTAAGATCTTTTCTCAATTCCATCTCCCTTCCTGGTATGTCTGACACTGAGTCATCCTTCTTTCTCTGCAACTGCTGCTCTGACTTTCAATATTTTATACTACTTAGATACTCCTGCTACTTGTCAGATTATTCATCTGTCAACTAGGCTGATTTTCTTTTTCATCTTCATCCACCTTAGAAATATAGGCATTCCCCAAAGTTCTGTTCTCATCTGTATTCTTTCATCTTCCTGCCCATCCATTTTCTCACTTACCTCATCCAGTACCATTATTTCAAATGTTCCGTTATTCCAGATGGCTTTCAAATCTTTATCCGAATTTTAACTCTTCCCCCATCTCCCAATCTCTCTTTAGTTGAGCACTGAATCTTTCACCTCTGTGTCTTTTGCTGCCTCAAAAGCAATATTTCTAAATACCAGTTTATCATTCATCCCAAAGGTTTTCAAATTGTGCGTTTCAGTTGTCTAAACTTCATGAAATGCCTTTGATACTAATTGGGGGTGGATGTGGGTATGAAAATGAAGGTTCCAGTCCCTCAATTCCGCTAACTGCACTTTTCTCCTATGTATTGGGACTTCCAAAAGATTTAGTTTTTCTCAGTGATGCAAATTTGTTTAGAAACTGCTGAATTACATGAATATGTCCCAAACTAGTTCTTTTCACTCTTGACTTGAATTTCAGTTATTGTTACTAGGAATCAAGAACTCAAATGCCTAAACAGACCAAGTAAGAAATGTAAATGAATAAAGTATCATGATTCTAAGGCAAACGAGACTGGTGGCAAGTGTGATGTACTGAAGATAATGTAACACTTCTAAAGGCCTTCACATAAAAAAATTAACTCAGTGTATGAGTCATAAACCTACATCTGTAAGCTTCATCTTCCCAAGAGTTATAAATTTGCAATATACTGTGGCAATAATATTCTAATTGCCTGGACTCCACACTGTGGAAGGATTTCCCTCCTTCCTTTCTGTTCTCGGTCTTTAATTTACTTCCTTGTCATTTTGTCCACATTCCGTTAGTGAACAAATCTTAAACCTTCCTTTCTCTTGATGGTTCCCTCATCTGTTCTTTCCATCCTATTCTTACTGATCTTATTAGTTGTTCAGGGACTTTTTCTTTGCTCCTCTCTCCATTGCCTATGGCAAGAAGCCATAGTTTTCAAGGTCATTTACCTTTTTGCTTTATTCCTGTCTATACTTCTGAGAACCTAATTATAATCATATGATGTGATATGATTTGCTACCTTCTGTATCTATTTTAATTATTTGTATACATGTCTCACTTATCTTCTAGATTGTATATTTGTTTCATTTAATGTAAATACATACTTTTGAGTACTCAGTACATTTTTAGGTGCTTTAGACAGTCTTTTCCCTCAAAGAGGTCACAGGTGAGTCATGAAGACAGTCATGCAAACAAGTAATTACAACATTTAATAATGAAATCTTATTCCTTGGGGATACATAAGGGAAGTCGTTAATTCTGAATTGGTTGTAGGGTGATGGAAGGATCCAAAATGAGGACCTTGTTTTGGACCTTGAAGGAGGTTTCCTTGGTGCAGAGGTTCACCAGGTTGTAGGGAAAAGAAAGAAAAATAATTATGATATTCCAGATGACTGAATGGGATCTCAGAAATAATGACATGCAAGGAAATGTGGACAGTATTGGGACTGTCTGGAGGATGACATATTTGAAACATATTCCTAAGCTAATAATAAAACCAATACATTGATTTTATGGAGAGAAATATTGGATTCAATAGGATAAAGATTTTTATTTCTAACTGGAGACTTTGAACTTGGGCTTGGTGTAATAGTGGACGCTGTCAGGCAGAAGTTGAATGAACATCGGAAAGTTTGACTATAAAATACTTTAAAAATAACTTTAAAGGGTGTTTCTGTATCAGTGCTGTGACTATTTCAGCTAAATTTACTAGAGAATTATTACGGTAATTAAATGTGTTTGCTTCACCTTTAATGCTTAGCACAGGAAAGATTCTCAACGATTGTAGAATTGAATCCAGGTAGATGAATAAACTGTTTATGACCAATGAGCTAGTTTCTGAATAGAAGCTTTGTAAAATATTTTCAATAATTCTGCTTTCAAAAACTCTCTTCAGTGAAATGGGAAATGGACACTGTTATCCCCTGCTGATGGGAGTATAAATTAGCGCAACTTTTCTGCATGGCAATTGACCTCACATATAAATAGCTCCAGCACATTCATATATTTTGACCTAGTAATTCTATTTGTATTAACTTCTCTGAAGGCACAGATTATCAAAACTTTATCTGTAAAGATGCTCATCACAGAATTGCTAGGAATAGGAAAGTGGAAATAATCCAGATGTCCATCACTAGGTAATTGGTTAAATAAATTATAGTACATTAGTGCAGCAAAATATTATTCAGCTACCTCCTACTTCAGCTACTGAAATTGGTCTACTGGCTCTACTACCTCTTGGTCACACCACTGCTACCTGCTCTCTCAAAGGAAGCCAGGAGGGAGCAGGGGCTCATGGAGGGTAAGCACATGTGCTAAGGAGTGGACCCAATTAAGTCTAGGGCTATGACTCCCTCTCCAAAATGGCAAAGTGACAAGAAGATAGAGAAACATGGGCAAGCTAAGGTGGCTTCATTTTTTTCCTGGTGACTGTGACATATGACTACCTTGACTTTATGTGGTTTCAAGGGGCCAGTTAGGAAGTACTTACAGTTCTGGGAGAGATGGTAAATAAAAACTTTAATGAAGGCAAACGTTGTAGTTTGGAGAAATTTCTGTGAGATGTAATTTACAGGATTTGAGGATTAAGTGTGTGCTTTGTGTGTGCACACATGCGTGTGCACGTACACACACACACACACACACACACACAATTGGGGAGCATAAGAAAAGAGTTGGGTTTCAGTCAGCCAGAGCTGTGTGTAGTGAAAGCAACATGCTTCTCGGGGGTCTATTTTGCCATTTACATTTACCTGTTCCGTGGTCACAGTTGTGAGTGTCAGTCTATTTGGTTCAGCATAAGGATAGTTTGATTTGAAAACATTTTCTTATTAAAATAATAGGAACATTTATCTTCTGAATTCTTTCTATTTGTACAAAGAGGGTTGGAAAAATAAAAAAAAAAAGAATGGAAAGATGCCTAACTTTTAATGAAAAGAGATACATTAATATTTATTTTTTTCAGAATTGAATTATAGTCTCCTTGATTTCCAGGCACTAGAGATTAATGACCCAAATCAGTTTTCACTTTGGATGTGAAGCATTAAATGTTGGCAAGCAAAATATCTGTTACTAAAGAAGTAATTTGAATGCCTAAATAGGTAAAACCCAAGGTAGTTCATTAGACTAAGTGCCGCTGGGGAAGTTTCGCCTTTGGAGTATTGCCAGGAAAGATAATTAAGAATTTAGAAAAATTAATTTTCATCCAGAGAAAGGTGAAAGACACCCAATGATTCATTCAGTGGCTGTTAAGGACGTTTTGGCATTTCAGCTGTAAAACAAACTGCTGTCTTTGTGTGAATTATGTTTCCTAAGGATTCCCTAGTGGCGGCTGCTCAGTCTAGGACTTCTTTGGCCTCCTTATGTTCTCTCAGTGGTGGTGGGTGGTTGAGGGGGCGGGGGGTGGGGAGAAAATACGTGGTAAGAGACTGAGGAAGTTGTTCTTGTTTTGGGGACCCCTCTGGAAGGGCACATCCCAATTGTCCTAATGATGCTTTACCTCACAGTGTATCACATTCCTGACATACAGTCTTCTTTCTCATTTTTCCTTTTCTTGTTTCATGTTTCCCCTCTTCTATTCAAAACTCTTTCCCCTCTCTTTCCTTAGGCTTAAATAAATGAATACATTCAATATATTAACCACTAAAAAAAATCAATTTATTTTATAACCATGCAAAGAAATGGGGCATAATGTGTAATTTCTGGCTCAAGAGCCTAATATTTTTAGGTATGCATCTTTTCAGCAAGGTGATTTTTTTTTTCTCTTATGTTCAGGGAACAGTGACAATATTTTACTACTAAAGCCATATGTTTGTGTGGTTGTGCTTGTTATATATTAATTTTACGAAGATATTGAAATGTACCCTCTGGAACGAACTCAGATTCATAACATCTCTTCTAGCTGTAAATGTAGGCATACCATTTACCTATTCAAAGTTCTTATGCATCCAGAGTAATTTCTCTAAGAAAATGCAATTGGAAGAGTATGATCACATGTCAACAGGACAATAGGTCTTTGAGTTCAAAAAAACTGCAACAGCATGATGATGCCAGTGTTCAGTTCAAAAACATGTTTCGTGTGACTCTAAATGCCAATTAACATGATGTAGGAATTGGTGACAAAATGAAGGGTGTAAATGTCGACATCATTAATTATCTGTAGCTGTTAATTAGACAGTAGAGGCATTCTTAGAAAAACTCAGAATTTCCTGAACATGTGAAATAAATGTTAAATAAATTTCATGTCCCCACTTTCAATTTAGCAATAGAGCTGTCATGAAAAGACACAATAATAGTACACATGAACATAAATTTGTTATTATGTCCTTTTGGGGTCCAGTTGGTGATTCATATTCATTTGGCTTCCCTAAAAGTATCCTACTTTATGTTTGGTAAATAACTTCATCTTTATTTGGTATACTTCATTATGAATATTAAACATGTACCCATATAATGGTCTTCTAGTCAGTAGGCAGGCATTTAACAAATTTTAGCCAATTGAAAGTTTCCTCCTTGAAAAACACATTTTAATTAAGAATTTATTTAAGAGCAGTTTTAAGTTCACAGCAAAACTGAACCCACAATGATACATCATAATTACCCGAAGCCTAGCATTTGCATTACCTTTTCCTTTTGGTGTTACATAGTCTTTGAGCTTGGACAAATGTATAATGGCAAGTATCCTCCATTTTCGTTGCTCTTAAAAATCCTCTGTTAGTTACCCGTTCATCCCTTTTCTGCTCCATTCTGTGGCAATTACTGATCTCCATGCTTTTAGAATCACAGAATCTGCAGTCTTTTCAGATTGACTCTTTTTTAAAGGAAAGGTACAGGCAGGAATGAAGGTGAGTAGGCAAGTAAGCAGGAAAAGAGAGAAGGAAGAAGCATTTTATTTACTTTTTAATTTTAATTGTGCATTTTGGTTGTTACCACTGGCTCCAGGACACAAACCCAGGTCCCTGGGATGTATGTGGACTGCATTTGGCAGATGCAACAGCTACTCCCCCAGGGCATGCCCAGATTGATTTTTTTCTACCTAGAAATATGTGTTAAATATTCCACCATGTAAATTGCTGTGGTTTGATAGCTTTTCTATTTTAATTCTGAATAATATTCCATTGCCTGATGTAGCACATTTTATTTACCCATTTACCTATTGAAGTACATCTTGATTCCTTCCAAGCCTTAGCAATTCTGAAAAAGTCTGCTATAGGCATCGATGTGCACATAGATGTGCATTTCTATGTAGTCAAAATTTTCCATTTTTGTGAGTGATTGTTGGACTATATGGTATGAGTGTGTTTAGTTGAGTAATAAACTACCAAACTGTCTTAAAGTGACTGTACCATTTTGCATTCCCACCAGAAACAAATGCGAGTCCATTCCTGCTGCTCCATATTCTTGTCAGCATTTGGTGCTATTGGTGTTCCAGATTTTGGTTTTTCTAGTAGGTTTGTGTTGGTATCTCATTGTTGTTTTAATATGCACTTCCTTGATGACATATGATGTGGAGCATCTTTTCTTATGCTCATTTGCCACGTATATACCTTCTTTGGTGAGGTGTCTGTTAAGATACTTAATCCATGAAAAATGTATTACTTATTTTTCCCTTTCCTCAGCACTGGGTTCAAACCTGGGTTCTTGGGATTTCGACAGCCTGCACTTTAGCCACCGAGCCATAGGAGTGACACTTTTTGGTTTATTTTTTAAAAATAGTAATATTTATTATTTATTTTGTTCATTTTTCTATATTCATTTTAGGATATTGAAATTGCATTTCAGTCAATATTTCACACTGCACTCACCACCAGAGTTCTACTGTCCTTTATCACCACTTTGCCCCTCTTTTCTTCCTATAGAACCCCTGGTATCTACAGTTCTCTACCCTATTACTCTTATTGGGATTTGTATGTTCATTTGTTTCATTTCATCATATTCCATATATGAGTGAAACCATCCTGTATTTCTTCTTTTCTCTCTGGTTTATTTTGCTTAATATGATGCCCTCCAGTTCCATCCAGATTGTTGCAAAGGGTAAGATTTCATCTTTTTAAATAGCTGCACAGAATTCCATTGAGAATATATATCGCATCTTTTACCTAGTCATCTCTTGATGAATATTTAGCTTGTTTCCATCTCTTGGCTATTGTGAACTGTGCTGCTATGAACATAGGGACATAGATTTTTTTTTTCTGATTAGAGATTTTGTAATCTTTGGTACATGTTGGATCTGTTTTTTAATCAAACTTTTTCATGTTCTTATTGTTAAGTTTTAAGAGTTCTTAGTGTATTTTGGATAACAGTCCTTTATCAGATGTATTCTTTTGCAAGTATTTTTTCTTAGTGTGTGGTCTGTCTTTTACTTTTTTTTTTTTTTTTTTTTTAAGGAAAGATACAAACAGGAATGAAGGTCAGGAAGAGAGGACAGGAAGACAGGAGAGGAAGAAGCACCTTTGTTTAATTTCTTATTTAGTTGTTCACACTGGTTGCTTCCCTTTTTCCTCTCCAGGCCTGGGACTCGAACCCTGGGGTATGTAATTTGGTCCTTCAGAGGTGATTGACTTAACCATTGCTCCACCAGGATATACCTTTTCCTTCTTTTGCTCTTTTTCAGAGCAGAAAGTTTCCATGAAGTCCCACTTATCAATGATTTCTCTCACAGATCATGATTTTGGCATAAAAGGCTTCCCATGCCCAAAGTCATCTAAGATCTCTCCTTTGTTATTTTTTATCAGTTTTAGAGTTTTATGTTTTACATTTAGGCCTGTGATCCATTTTGAGTTAATTTTTGTGAAGGATCTAAGTTCTGTGTTTAGATTCATTTTTATATGTATTTCAATTGTTCTAGCAACATTGGTTGAAAAAACTATCTTCATTTTTCTCCATGCATTTGAATCTTTGTCAAAGATTGACTATATTTATTTGGGTCTACTTCTGGGCTCTCTATTCTGTTCTATTGATCTATTGTTTAATTCTTTGCCAATTTTACACAGCCTTAATTATTGCAGCTTTATAGTAAGTCTTACATTTGGGTAGTATGAGTTCTCCAACTTTTTTTCTTCTCTTTTAATATTGTGCTGCCTACTTGAATTCTTTTGCCTGTGTCTATAAACTTTAGTATCTGTTTGTTAATATTCACAAAATAACTTGCTTTTGAAATTGCTTTGAATCTATAAGGTGGGAAGAACTAACATCTTGACAATACTGTCTTCTTTCCATGAACATGAAATATCTCTCCATTTATTGAGCTATTCTTTGAGTTAGCTAATTTAAGTTTTGTGTTTTTCTAATATGTATGCGTATATATTGTTGCTGTTTAATTTATTCCTAAATATTTTATATTTTTGGAAGCTAATATAAATAGCATTTTTTAAAGGAAAAATGCAGGAATGAAGAAATTAGAAGTAGGCAGCCAGGAAGACAGAGGAGGAAGAAGCATTTAAAATTTATATTTAGTTGTTAATCATTTTTTATCCTCCACTGACCCTGGGATACAAACCCAGGACCTTGTGATGTATGTGGACTGCATCACCCAACCCCTACTCCACCAGGGCATGCCAGAACTGTATTTTTAATGTCTACTTGTTTCTGGTTGGTATATAAAGAAGCAGTTGATATGTATATATTATCTCTTAACCTACAACCTTACTATAATTGCTTATTAGTTCCAAGAGTTTTTTGGTTAATTATTTTGCATTTTCAGCATAAATGATTATGTCATTTGCAAACAAAGGCAATTTTATTCATCCTTCACAATCCTACCTTTCCTTTTCTATTTAAAAAAATATTTTCTCTTCTGGTGTTATTTGAATTAACTAGAACTTTCAGTACAGACTTGAATTAACTAGAACTTTCAGTGGGGGAGGTTCTTTCCTTGTATCTGATCTTAGAGGGAAAGCTTCTAATTTTTAATAATTAAGTGTGATGTTAGCTATAAATATTTTGCAGATCTTTATCAAGCGAAGAAATTTTCCTTTATTCCTAGCTTACTGAGAATTTTGATTATGAATGGCAATTGGATTTTATCATTAGTTTTTCTCACTCTGTTGATAAGATCATGTGATTTTTCTGTTTTTAGTCTATTGATGTAACAGATTATATTAATTGATCTTTGAATGTTAACCAACCTGGCATACCTGGGATAAATCTCATTTGGTTGTGGTGTTTTGTTTGCTTTTAATAAATTTCTTATTATTTTGCTCTAGCTATAATTGGGTTTTGTTTTTTAAACATTAGACTGACTAACAACATACAACATAGTTACTTGGAATTTTCATAATTAGATTTCTTTGACCTTATGAAAGTTGTGAAATAGTATTGTTCATATTTTCTCATATAGGTCTCATCTTTGTCATCCATGATTATACAATGGAAGCTTATTCCTATCATTTGAGTTATATAATTTTGACTCAGTGTATTAGAAAAATTTCTCTGATGACAGGTTAGCAAGTAGAACTTACAGAGACTGGTAATTATGTGTGTGTTCGTGACTTAGAATACCATGATTCTTTTGCTAGTTTCTATTTTTTATTCTAATTGCAAAATTCTGATTAACAATAACAATAATAATGATGAGGATGATAGTTGTATAGGAAATATTATATATTCTGTTGTAGCTGAAAAAATAACAAGTATGATTTATGGAATAGTTCAGCACAATGTGTAGATGGCTGAAAATCCAAAAGTAAATGCCAGCACATACTTTATGAACATAAACATTTATGACCACATGCTGTACATGCTGGTCTGCAGTGGCGCCATTATGAAAAGATTCTTGATGC
Organism: Solenodon paradoxus; assembly: GCA_004363575.1. NCBI lineage: Eukaryota > Metazoa > Chordata > Mammalia > Eulipotyphla > Solenodontidae > Solenodon > Solenodon paradoxus. The sequence goes on along the minus strand of RJWH01000731.1, from coordinate 43,283 downwards.
TTCTGGACACAGTATCTTGCTCAAATCAAATCATTTCCATCTGGAGCTGCCTGTAGCTAAGCCTTTGAGCAAACCTTGTTTCATAGATTCTTTCAGATCTGCTGCATTGTAGATGGGGATTAAATTCAAATTGTTACTAAGTCGTCTTTGAAACTTAGCAGTTTCTAACTTATCTAATTGTCATTCATTTTCATTGTCTTAATAGTCCATTGACTGCATAACATGATTCTTACTATATGACCTGGCTTAAATATAAAGATGGTATCACACTTACCTTGGAAGTGGAGAACATACTGAAAAAATAATAGCACTGGCAGATTCTCTTTTAAAGATCTATTTTTTCTTTCACTAGATAGAACATCAGGTGGAGCAAAAGCAGCCAAAGTACAATAATGGGCATTGGCCGATTGTTCTGGGAATACTACTAATGTGTGAGAGGAAGGGGGAAATCCTTGAGAAGGTAAGAGAGGATTAGACTCCTAGCATAGGTAGAAGGGAGGTCTTAGTAATGGCATGAACCCCTCACATGCAGTGATAGGAAGACAGGCAGACAATATGTGTAGAAAAAGTCAAAGGCAAGAAGTAGGCATTTCTACCTGTTTTTAAGAATTATTTTTCAGTGAAATGTGAGGCAAGATTATAAGCTGAGTGATTCATGAAGGTCAAAAAAGACTATCAGAGGAGAGTTGTGAAGAGATTATTTTATAGAGAGACAGAGTCCATATGATAGGAGTAACAGGCCGTGATATGTGCCTCTCTGAAACTGGTGGTCAACTATTTAAATGAAGATCAGTCAGAACACTGTGCAATTATTCTCCACCCATGCTCAGTCACTCACATAATGATTCAAAAAGTACCATTTGAGTGTAAGCAGATTTGATTTGTTTCTTTCAAAGAAGGGTAATATAGGATTCCAAAGAGAGTAGTTACCCAAATGGATTGTGTCAGGTGGGAATGAAACAGAAAGAAGTGATAATAATAAAGAATGGTTGAATGTGTGAAATATTTTGATGAGAGAAAAGGAGGCCTAGAGGCTTAAGTGTGAGGCTTAGAATCTAGATTTCAAACATAATACAGTTATTGGGAATGACAAGGTCAAGTATATGACTATGAAACTGTAGCAGAGGAACTTTATATAAACAAAGAATCTTGATGAGTATATATTCATGTGTAGTAAATTTAAAATAGTAATTAAAGAACAGTTTTCTCCCTATAGCCTTTTTCTGTGTTGACTATCCAGCTATAGTTCCCTGTACATACTAATTTGCAGACTTCTGTAGACTTCAACTTGCTTCCACATTTAGGCTCAAATGTCCATTCCAATAAGTATCGGTCAATCCCTTTCCAAATCTACACACTTTGTACTACAGAAAGTAAAAATCCATGTTCTGTTAACATAGCCATCACCTCATAGATTTGAGTGTTTGTTTAAGAAGAAGGAGCAGGCAGGAATAAAAGCAAGTAAGCAGGTAGGCAGAAAGAGAGAGTGAAAAGCGTTTTTATTTCTTTACTATAGTTGTTAGTTTTTAGTTGTTCCCTCTGGTCCCAGGCCAAGAACCCATGTCCTTGGGCTTTTTGTGGATTAAGACATAGCTGCAGACCTGGTGCCTAAGCCACCAGGGCACACCTATTCACCTTTTGTGTATGAGAACATTTAAGTGTTATTCTTTTAGCAAATTTCTGTTACATAATACTAAAGGTACGGGGAAGCTATGGTCAACTAATCCAGAGTTGTTGCAGAGAATGCTGATATGTTTTCACTACATTGGTCAGGAAGATTTTGTCTACTATACAATTTTTTATTTTAAAAAAAGGAAAGAAAGACATGGTTTAAATATATCTTTGGTAGTAAATTAGAGCATTTTGTTCCAGTGTACAAGTTTAGCCTTCATTCTGGGTGCTGTCTAGGACCCAGATAATATCCCTTTGAGACAGACTTCCCTACCAATAGCTGCCCCTTGCATGCAAGTGAATTCTCTTTACTTCAATGATATTCACATCTATTTAATACCTATTATATATCAGGCACCATCATGGGTACAAGATATATAAAAAAATAAAATAAAAGCAGTTGCTTGTCTTTGTTATAGGTATGGATGTTTACGTGTATACTTAACGCTCATGTTAGAAAAATATTTTGAAAATACCTAGTATATGATGGGACATGGATTAGTGTTGTTGATAGAAAAAAGTCATATTCTCTTCACTCAAGAAGATGTGAATGAATAGAGAGACATGCAAATCAATTATTAGAATATAATAGTCACTGTAATTGCTATAGTTATTATCAAAAGTAATAGAAACATTGGGGAAGGAGAGTCTGTGTTCCTGAGACAGTTAGGGAAGTCTTCTAATAACAAACAGCTTTGTTGCTGACTCTTGCAGGTGTTAGCCCTTCAGAGGTCAGTTTAGTTTAAGGAGTAAGTATATAGTTAAGTAGCAAATTTAATGTACTAAAATATAGGTATACATAAGATATTGTGTAAGTTCATACGAAAGGACAATTTAATTTATTTGAGTGAGGATCAGAGAAAAGAAAAAACATAAAGTGTCACTGAGGTTGGACTTAGAAGGAGGACAAATGGAAAACAGACTACAGAAGGGTAGCCACTTACTCATGGAATAGGAGTCAGCAGTGAGGTCAGCCATAGACAACTTATTCCCATCCAGGGGCTTACTTTCCAGTCCATCAACCTGAGAAATCATTAATTATTACTCCTCCCATGACTGTGTCTTCGAATTTATCTTTGGCATCATGGCATGCTGGGGATTTTTGTAGGCTCATCTTTCAAGATTTCAAGTATTTAGTGGAACCCATTACTGAGAATGACATGATTTTTTTTCCATTGGAAACATACTCACACACACACAACTTCCTCACATACAAGAATTTCTTCTAATATTCATTGGACATGTACTTTTTCAATGCCATCTAAAATCTCATTATTCAACCTTTTTGCAGAGATTCATTCCAAAACAAAATGGGTAGACACATGAATGAACAAAAGCAAGCGTGATGGAATGCAGAAATCTATGCATTCATGCATTAAAGTGTGATAACCATGAAGCACTGTGACAGAACTTTTAAATGCATTTTAATATAGGAACAAAGAAAGACTCGTCAAACGTGAGGAAGGAAAAAAATGCACTTTCTTTTTTCTTATGCTTGAAAAGTCCCCATCTGCAGATGGTGTGCCCCTATAAATCGTTAAGAGCACTGCATGTGGCAATGCATTGTTCACAGGACAAGAATATTGTGTGTTTTGAAGTTTTAAAGAGCTCCGCTCCAAAGAGGGTATGTGTTAGGCAAAGAGCCTTACCTTGCATAACCTTTGAAGATTATTAGGAAGGCATAAATTATGTTTTCACTGAGCAAAGATTTATCTCTAACCATTTTATCTTCAAGAAGGACCATAAACATGGATTATGGTTAGAACTTGAGCTCCTAAAAGAAACAAAGGCCTCCAATTGAGATGGAGTGCTTGTGCTCACTGCTTGAAACCAGACACTGAAGTGGGACTCTTTACACCCATCAACACAACAACAACAAGACAAAGCTGGAAGAAACTGCTCTGAACTAATGCCCAGCACTACTACTGCTGTGGCTGAAGGTCTAAGGAGCCAGGAAGACAGTTACTCTAATAGAATCTGATCAAAGGTATTTGCTGGCTCTATGGTTTGATCTATGATATTCTCAAGATCTCATGGGATAGTTACTGTGAAAAGTACATTTAAACCCTGGTTCTGGCTCAGTACATCTATATATTTGTGAAATTGTCACCATCGAAATTCCCTTGTGCCCAGTTACAGTTAATTTCTGTTCCCATCTTGAGCCCCAGGAAACGATTGATATGTTATCTTTATAAATTTACCTCTTCTAAAAAATGCTGTATAAAATCACGCAGTATGTCACATTTTGTTCTTCATTATATATCATGAATTTTACTGTTTTTTTGAAGAACCTCTTGAGTATGTATTATGCAATCTTATGTACACTATGAATCACTTTCAACCCATTAATCTTTTATCTCTATTCCAGAATATCTGAGTCTTTAAACCAGATTAGGGTCTTGGAATAGATTTTATTTTATAGGCATCATAGTAAAGTTTGCTGCAAGTGATCCTTGGATCACAGTTTGAAAGACTTTTCTGTATATTGTTATTTTACTATGTACTTAATTTTTTGTGAGCTGTGAGAGGTGACTTAAAAGAATGTAATATTTTGCACTTCATATTGTTTTTCTTTGGGGCGTGGGGTTGGCATTTTAAATGATTATACTATGCTATCTGATGCTGCAAAATATATACAAATTTACACTAATTATCAATTGCCCTTTGTTTCCTCATTTTTCTATTTAAATTCTGCCTGACATTAATATTTCACTTGTTTGCTTTGTCATGTGTTTTCCTATATGATCCTGCCCATTTTAAATTGTGAATCTTTCTCAATAACTAGCTGAAAATGCATTTCTTATTGATGGAAAACATTGGGTGTTGTTTTGGTTTTGGAACAAGCCTGACTGTGTTCCCTTAATAGTTCATTTTTTCTCATTTTCACTTTTCATGTGTGTGATCTTGGCTGTCATTGTATTTTGGAATAATGAGACTTTGTATCGGCTTTAGATTTATAAGTTGTCAGAAGCACTTCTATTTCATTCAAGCTTGTCATACACTGCTGCAGCCGGGGTCACTAATTATAAAACTGATCTCAATCACCAGAATTTACTAAGTTTTATAGTGGGTGTGTCAAGCAGGACTAAATCCAAGGTGAAAAAGGAGAGGAAAGGAAAGAAAATTTACATGAATTCTCTTGCATTTGAAATGACCAACTCTAGAATGAGTGATGAGTTATCAAAATATTATATACAAAGTTTATAAAATTATCTAAAAGATATTTTGCAAACCTTGAGAAGCATCTCAAAAAATGCCACTTTCTCAGCTTTGTAGAGATAGGTGATATATAATAAATTACATACATTGAAGGTATATGTTTGATTAAAGTGTGCAATTTAGCATATGAAATATGCCCAAAACCACCACTATCAAGTTAATGAATATATCCATCATCCTTAAAAATTTCCTCATACCCTTTTCTAAGTTCTCCTGTGTCCTTTCAAGCCCCAGCATCTGTAGTCAAACATTCACTTGTTTCTTAGCACTATAATTACTTTTCATTTTCCAGAACTTTAAATAAATGAAACTGTGAGCAGACATTCTTATATTTATTTTCTACCACTCAGTACATACTTATTTCAAGATTCATATATGTTATTGTATATATCAATACTTCCTTTTTCTTGCTGAGTTGTATTTCTTTCTATGGTTAGACTTTTACTTGTCCATTTACTTGTTGATTATTTATTTCTAGTCTTTGACTATTAGAAGTAGAACTGCTAGAAATATTTGTGTACAAGTCTTTGTGTGGACATTTTATTATATACCTCTTAGGATAAACACCTAGGAGTAGAATGACTCAATCATATGTAGGAATATGTGAAGAATCATAATCTCAACAACATTGGATCTTCTGATTCATGATCATGTTATTGACTATTTGACTGTTACTTAATTTCTCTCAACATTTTTTTTTAGTTTCCATTGTATAAGTCAATCATTTTTTGGCTAAATTTATTCATAAGTATTTTGTATTTAACTCTTTTGTAAGTGGACTTATTTAAATTTTTTAACTTTAATTTCTGATTGTTTGTTACTAGTATATAGGCCTACATTCAATGGTCATGTATTTTTCTTGCATCCTGAAGCCTCGCTAAATTAACTTATTAGGTTTAGTAGCTTCTTTTATTAGATTCTATTGCATTTTCTACATAAACTTAACATGTCATCTGAAAACACAGTTTGACTATTCCTTTCTAATATTAATGCCTTTTATTTGTTTTTCTTGCATGCCTGTAGTCAGAAACTCTAGTACATTGTTGAATACAGGTGTTGAGACTGACCATTCTTATCTTGCTCATGACTTCAAAAGGAAAGCACTCAATCTTCCATCATTAAATATTACATAAGCTGTTGGTTATTTATAGGTAACCTTCATGAATTTGAAGAAGTTCCTTTATTTTCCTAGTTTGCCAAGAAATTTTATGAGAAATGAATGTTGCATTTTCTCAGGTGCTTTTTTGTGCTTCTATTGAGATGATCATGTGAGTTTTATTTTTTAGTTAATTACTATGGTGATTCTCATTGGTTGATTTTCTAATGTTACACAAACCCTACATTTCTGGGATAAACTTTACTTGATCATGATGTATCATCTTGTTAATATTTTGTAGTGTTGTATTTGCTAAGTTTTTTAAAATCACATTCATATTCATGGGGGATATTGGTCTAGAGTTCAGAGTTCTCTATTTTCTTGGTAATGTCTTAGGTTTTGGTATCAGGCTAATGCTATCTAAGAGTGAATACGTTTCTTCTTTTTTAAATTTCTGGTTGGGTTTGAGAAAAATTGACATTGCTTCTTTAAATGTTTGCTGTAGTTGCCAGTGAAGTCATCTGGGTCTGGAGTTTTCTTGGGGGAAAAAATTTTAATACAAATTTAACTTCTTTATTAGATATAGGGCTATTCCTATTATCTTTTTTCTTCATAAGTGAACGTTTTGTCTTAAAAGAAGTTGCTCATTTTATTTGAGATGTATAAGCACAATATTCCTTTATTATCCTATTGATTTTTATAGAATGAGTAATTATGTCACTTTTCTCATTACTGGTATTATTGTGTTTTTTTCCTGATTATTATGGCTGGAAGTTTATCAATTACATTGATATTCTCAAAGAACCAGTTTATGTTTGCTATGTAGGTTTTCTATTTTTCATTTTACTAATTCCCACTGTTACCTGTATTATTATTTGTTCTTTCCTTACTTTGCGTTTAGTTTCTTCTCTCTTTCAGGGATCACTGCCCTTCATTGTTTGATGTTCAGTGTAATTAAAACTACTATCTCATATAATTTATCGCTTTGCTTTTTCTTTCTCCCTGAAAATGAAGAATAAATCCAGTTTCTATTATTTCATCTTAGGCAGAAGGAGATGTCCCCAACAATCCTTTTATAATTATCTCTCCATCCATCTTTGGAAAGTCTAAATTTCAAAATAAGTATTTTTAAAAGAATGCTACATCACATACTTTCTTGAATTCTGGAATAGTATTGACTTTATATTTTAATAAGGAATAATTTGACTGAATTTACCCGAACATTTAAAAGATACTCTGTCAGGCTTCTTGTTTATATGTTGTTAAAAAGTTTCAAGCCAATTTGATTTGTTTTCTTTTTTCTGTATGACCTAGATATTACATTTTAATGTTGAAGTCCAATAGTTTTCTTTTCTCTCTTTTCTTTTTAAAGAATGGTACAGGCAGGAATGAAGGCACACAGAGACAGGCAGGAGGAGAGCGGAAGAAGGAACATTCATCTGTTTTATCTAGTTGTTCATATTGGTTATTTCCCCCAGCCCTGGGCTCTGGGTTTTGAACCTGGGTCCTTGAAATGTATGTGGATTACATTCAGTGCCCTTATCCATTAGGCTACTACTGAGCTCCAGTATCTTTCTTTACCCAGAAATATCTTACCATACATTTTTCTATATAATATTCTCTTCCCATATTAGACAGTATCTTTTCAATTAGAATTTGCATGTTTTTATTTCAGAAAAATTTCTGCTATTATATCTTCCGATATTTTATTTTCTGTTCCATTTGATTTATGCTTGTTGTTACGAACATTCTTTTGCTTGTGTTTTAATGTATTCTATATTTATTATATTTTCTTAATTGCATTGAACTCAGGTGTTTTAAATTTCACTCTATTCCATTTTACAATGCTGCTCACCATGTGTGGAACCTAACTGTATCTATTCTTCTTTTTGTGACTTTCAATATGAGTGTACCTTGATAATTATTTTTTTTTTCAGTTTCTTATTTGAGTTCATAGCATCTCACTTTGAATCTAATTTGGTTCTCTTATCTTTTGTTTGAGGTCATTTGTTTCAGAGAGTTAATATTTTGTTTGATTTACAAGGATGTAATTATTTAAATTTATTTTTAATCTCTTCTGTTAAAACAAGATTAACTTTTCTTTCTTTTTATTTATTAACTTTTATTCCCTTATACTATATTTATGAGCTATTTCTTTTACTTTGTTTCAGACACCACCGATCGTTAACTAGGGCCGTTTTGCCCCCTCTGGTTGGTATTTAAAGGAAAACAGCGTCAGGATAATGCTAAGAGAACAAGTGAGAACAGTACAGTATTGGCTATATTGCTCATGGACTCTTTAGGTTACATACTGACTTGGAGTAACCTGGAGATCTACCTTGCAAATAGTGAAACTATGTATCTCCTAGCCACTAACATGAGGACTAGCCTTGATAGTTCTATACATTGTATAGTAGGATTCTTCTCAATCCTCTTCTACCTCCCAGGAGCCTACTTCCTTGAAATATGGCAGGTCTGAATGAAAACTCTTGCTTTGCTTTGTTTTTAATAAATTTATTGAGGTAGCACTGCTTTATCATATTATCTAAGTTTGGGGCATACAGAATTATTCTTGGACATACGTATGTATTATATCATGATCGTTAAAATTCTAGTGTCCATCCATCACCATACAATTGGCCCCTAATCACCAACCTTCCAAAAGCCTTCCCCTCTGGTAATAATCAATCTGTTCTTTGTATCATAAGAGTTTGTTTCTGTTTTGTTTTGTTTGGTAATTTTCTTTATCTTCGACATATGAGTGAAATTGTATCTTTATTTGTCTTTATTTATCTGACTTATTTCACTTACCACACTGTCCTCAAAGTCTATCCATGTTTTTTCAATATGAGTACAATTCCAATTTGTGTGCATACACACACACACACACACACACAGAGCTCACATCTTTATCCATTCATCCACCTATCAAAAACACTCATCTGAAAAGATAACCCAGCTCTATGTTCACTGCAGCATTATGATAGCCAAGATATGGAAACAACCTAAGCGTCTATAGATGAATATCTCTTCTTTAAGCCAAGTTTCTTCTACCTTTTTCTTGACGTGGTGACCTTCCCTGCGCCAGGGTTCTCAGATCTATTTCATGTAATGTATCATTGGTTTGTTACATCAGTTTTGCCATTTACTTTGGGTGGATTTGGGGCACTGTTGAAGTTCTGCAGAAACATATTTCTGTTCTCAGTATCTTCCATAGATTTGATTTGATCCAAATTATACTGTGTGTAAGTAAACACCTCCCTTCATAGATACTATAACTTGGAATTATAGCGGCTTTCTAGTTTTATCAAGGATGGGGAAGACTTTTTTATTTTGTTTGATTTTCTTCTTTTTTGCTTTTTATTCTTTTTATTACTTACGGTTTTAGAAAGAAACTTGTAAAAGGATAAAAAACATAAAACAAAATATTCTTTACCCACCTTAGTTAACTTTAAGGTGTTAAAACAATCAGCTAATCTTTCTAAGTTCATGCCTGGGTCAGTGCTTCTCTGAGGAGAGATAGGAGTACAAAGAGCTGGGGAAAGATTTTGTAGGAATCTGTCTTACAGAGTAGGCCCCAAGTCTACCTGGGAGGGATCTTCTCAACAAGGATCCCATTTGTGCCCTTCAGAGATCACCCAAACACTCAGCCTTATCAAACAAATTAATCTAATAGCTTGCCTCAAAAGCAATTGAGTTTAAAAAAAATTAAGACTGAAAATTCCCAGAATGGTTTCTAGGAGCCTCATTATTGCAGATATATGCAGGTGTCCATTATCCACTCCTAGGTTGTTTCTCATTTTCATTCTCAAGCCCTGAACCCTTGATAGGGATCTGGTGCACATCTGCCTCAGGTAAACATCCAGCACCAGCAGTTTTTTTATATGCAGTGTGAAGAAGCTGAAGGTCAGAGAGGTTAAGCGATATAGTCATTAATTCAGATATTTCAGAGCCAAGCCTTAAATCCATCTCCTTAGACTTGAGGTGCTTTCATTTTATTTTTAAAAAATCACCTCCAAGAATTGTCCTCAGAGGATTTTATTATATCTGCAGGAACTAAATTTTTAGAGAATGTAACACTTGCCTTGGGTCATATAGATGATAATGGCAGAGCTGAATGATGACTCAGATCTTCTGACCTAATTCCAGGGCACTTTTTGACTTAAAGTTATCACCTGATTGTTATCAAGAAGTGCTTTCTTCCTCTTAACCCAGCAGCTCCAATCACTCCTCCTTGCCTGTGTTACTGCATTTTAAAGTTTTGAATACGCTATATGCTCTCTTCTAATAATTTCTTAAATTAATCAAAATGGAGCAGTTCAGTTTTTCTCTACTATGTTCTCAGGATCTGGCACATTCTGCCCACTGCTTGAGAATATTTCAAAATTTTCAGTCCTTTTTGCACCTATCAAGTCAGATTTTGAGGGAAGCTAATGGGGGAAGCTCCATGCTTATAAACCCTTTATTCATATTATTCTAAAATGTCACTGAGGAATAGAGAGTTTAAAGTTCCCACTATAACCAGGATTTGCTAATTATCCCACTGTGAAGTACTGAGTTGGAGACTCTAGAGGTTAATAGTTTTGTCAAGATTGCTGAGTTTAATTTTCTGGTTGTGATTCAATTTTTACCCTACCTTGAAGAAACAGGACAACTTCATGACCTGGGATTACAGAATTTCTAAGAATTGTCTGAACACTCTGCTGTTCTTATAGGTAGGAAAATTATTTTCTTGAGCGCTTTCCAAGGTGTCTTTTAAAGATGTCCACTTATATGTGGGAATATTAATAAGAGATCTTAATATTTCATGCAAGTCAACTGATTTGAAGTCAGTATATGGGGGCAGATCTCAGACTGTAGGATTAGTGGGGAATGTGGGGATGAGGGATTCAAGCATTTTCATCCAATGCTAACATATTTAGTTAAATACAACTTGAATCATTCTTATCTAAATCATCTTTTTATTTTCCATTCAAATGAATTTCAGTCTTAAGCTTATATTATCTGATTTCAGTCATTTGAAAGGAATATTATTATTATTGTCATTATTATATTTTTGCTTTTACAAAGGGGCATGATGTGCATAGTAACTAGTGCGTTTAAAGCCTCTAACAACTAAGTAGTGGATGCATCTTGGCTAAATGTATTCTTTCTATTCTTGTCTAAATAAGCCTGGTTTCCAAGAGGGGTTATATTAATGTCAAGGTTAAAATACTAAAACTGACATAAGGTTTTTTTTGTTTTGTCTTTATGATGTGCAAACATAATTGTTTTGTATGTATTTCTAACTTTCTCATATTATAGATTTATCATGCAGCTTTTCCAGTAATTTCTAGCTTTCTCATATTATAGATTTGTCATGCAGCTTTTCCAGTAATTTCTAATCTCGTAAGGTCTAATAAGCTTTGTTACCTCTCTAAAACATATAAATGATAATCAGTTGTCTATGAATGGTGTTTGACTACACAATGCTTATTATAAGTGTTAGGGTCAGCGTTCGTCCTCCCAAGAAAACGCACACACACTTCAGTCAACAATGCAAAAGCAAAAGGAAACTTTATTTCCAGCTAGCTGGGGTCTGAGCCTCCTCCAGCATAGTGGAGTCAGACAAAGACCCCAGGCTTTGTTTCAGCAGGGTTTTTATAACCAAGGTTACAGAGCAAGGGATTAGTTACAATTTCAGACCTTGAAGCATTCACATATTTAGTATCTTTTGGCCCCTGGTTTCGGGTATGTCATCTCTAAGGAAAGTTACAATTCCAGACCTTGAAGCATTCACATATTTAGTATCTTTT
>RJWH01000731.1:0-31402 GCA_004363575.1 Solenodon paradoxus | reverse complement strand
AAGTCTGACTACATCACATTTTTTCATTTTGGTTTCATAATGAACTGCCCATGAAATTGCAATTCTCTGTCCTGTCACAATCTTCTTCAAAAAAAAGATATTTATTTGAAAAAATAACCCCAGGTGGTTCCTTCTTCAGAAATTGTTAGGCTTTGGGGCAAGAGATAAATATGTTATCTTGGCCATAACACATTTATCGGAAGATCTGTGCCCTAATCAAAGTAAACATCTATAAGAGTGATTCCTAGCCTGCAGTTCATAAATGGATTTCAGGAGCATGTGTGCAGATTTTTTGAGTCTATAGTTTTATTAAATTTTCTAAGGCAGCTCTTAAAACATATATACAAGGAGATGAAAAAAACAATAAAAATGGTGACTATGTGGCTAAATATTTTTCTTACTTTAAGACAATTTTCTTTAAAATGTGACTAATGTACCACTCACAGCCCTTTTAAGGCTTTACCCAGCAGGCTCTTGACAATTTTAGAAGATAGATGATGAAATAATTTTACACAAGTTTGTTATACATTGAGATGTAAGATTGATTATATTTTCAGAGAAATAGACTTGTTTATTTTAATCACTGTTTTCTTAAAGATTGAATGATTTAAGACTATATTCCTTAGTTTTCTTTAATATTGATAGTTTGGATTAACCTATTTTTATATCACTTATGTCCTTTCATTGTGCATTTTGAACTTATCTTTTTGCTGTTCTTATATGAAATGCCTTATATAAAACAATTCTCAAAAGACAAATATATATCTCAAAATTACAGTTAAGTTTAAATACTACAACTTCAAAATTCCAAACATACAGAAAAAACAAGATTCCTCTGGCAACATGGAATGTGATGTTTGGACAACAGAATATAAAGTGCAAGAACTTTCATATGGATCAAAAAATAAAGGATTATCTCAAAGTATCTTAACCATAGATTCATTGCTTCTTGCTCTAAAATCTATTTTTGGTCATTCCCTATGCTCCATATCTTATGGACCCCTCTGTGAGTGTGAAACTGAATTTGTCTTTTCTCCTGATAATCTCTCTCTTGTCAGTTTATTACCGGGCCAGTCAAAAGACCTCAAAGAGTCGAGGAGACAATCCCTAGGAAATTTTCCCTTCAACACAGATGACAGCAGATTTCTTTATGGAAACAATAGAAGCAAAGCAACAGAGGGACAGTATCTTTAAAGTACTGACGTAAAATAAATCTGTCCACCTAGAATTATGTACTCATCAAAAATATACTTCAAAAAAGGTTACATAAGATTTTGGTCCAGTTATATAAATGTTGCAATACTTTTCACACAGAGACTTGCAGTGGAGGATTTTATAGGCATCCTTTAAGCAGAGGCAAATTACGCCACATGGAAACCTGAATCTATACAAGGAGAAAAGCAATGAAAATGATGACTATGTGGCTAAATATAGAAACCTTTATCTTATTTTGAAACAATTTTCTTTAAAAGGTAATTGACTTTTTAAATAAAAATATTAATGCATTGAGGTTTATAACTTGTAAGTAAAATGTATAAAAGCAAAAGCAGAAAGGATGAGAGAGGGGTACTGAAACATCTGTGAAGAACTTTTGTAAATGATTTCTGTAAAGTTCTTATAAAAGAAATGATGAAATGTCACATGAAAGTAAAGTGTAATAAATGAAATGTCTATGATATGAACCTCAAAGCAACAACTAAAATAGGATGACAAAAACACATAGCTATTAAAACAAAAGAGTGATGAAACTGATGGAAATGAACTTGGGCACCCCTATGAGACACAAAGTCCATTGGGAAGAATTCACAGAGAGCCACGTGGCCAGCATCACACGGAAAGTATATTAGTAGTAGCAGTGAGTTTAAGCGCCCTGCAGGCTGGGAAAGTTACATTAAGAAAGAAGTACACACTGTGTGTGTGTGTGTGTGTGTGTGTGTGTGTGTGTGTGTGTGAGCACTGCGTGCGTAAAGGCAAAATGATTTCTTGTATATACAGGGGGATGGAACTCCTTCCTTGTAGCCAAGGGCGTGGCCATGAATTGTCACCAGTCCTCCTGAGTTCTCACCTGGAGTTCTTGTGAGACCTGCTGTTGTCAAGGATATGGCCTAGGCTACCAAGGGAGGGTTATTTGTTATAAGTCCATCTCCACTATTCTTACATTTTTTCTGGTTATACATCTGCATATCTGCTTTATCAAAATGAGAATATAATGTATTCAAATGGTCTCTAAGAATGCAGAAACTTTACTCAGGAATAGCAACTGCAATTTGGGAAATGTAAAGTGTAGCAAGCTACAGGAAAGTCTGCTGAGGATTTGGATGGGCTGTAATTATGGACAAAGAATGCAGAGGGTGAGGTCCAGTCAGAGTCCAAGTAAGTTCATTGGCTGGAGGAATGGGGAGAGATTCATGGACATGTTCAAGGGCATAAATCTTGGGCTTCATAAATAAGGCATGGATGGGAAATCTGTCACTCAGTTCTTAAGTTTTATTTTCCAGAGGGTATTTGTGTAAGATTCTCTAGTTCACATCTGAAGATTGAAATCCTTTCGCAACATGAAAAAAAGTGTTCTTTTTATTATTTAAATATTTTGTGTTCTCACATATTTTTATTTTTAATTTTTAACACTTTATTTCTTTTATTCAATGATTCATCTGTGGTTGTTTCCCAGGACTTGAACTGGGGACCTTGGGATGTATATGGACTGAGCCTGGTTTAAACCACTAGTCCACGAGGGCACACCTTTAATTTTTTAAACTTTACTTGCTATTGTAATGGTCCAAAGACACTAAAAATTTTTGAGATGCAGTCTCTTAAGTTTCTTGTGACCCTGAGAGATTAAGAACCACTCAATCAAAGACTGAGTTTCAAGTGGTCCAATGGAAGAACTGTGCTCAATGGGGTGTAGCCATGGTGGATGAATACATTCTTACCCAACAGATTCTCTCTTTGGGAGAAATTAAATCTACATAGAGGAAAGGATTAGCTACAGGAAAATGAGTAGTGAAAGCCTACAAAGAAAAAAAATGAACTAAGAGGCAGATACAACAGAGACACTAGAATATGGAGTAAGGAAACTTATTTCTGAGAAATGATGAGCTTACTGGGCTAGAGCTGTTGTAAGATCACTGCAGTCCCTTTAATATTCTGAGTGGTGCTGAATGATATTTCATTCCCGAGTGACCTGAGGCAAGACTATGTCTTACTATTTCCTGTTGTGACTTACTTAAACCAGTATTTGTTAAGCAGAGCCAGAGGTGTTGGATGGTGAGCCTGGATTCAACAGAAGACCACGAGAAAACTGAACAGAAAGATTATTACCTCCAGGTCCTGGAGGAGCTGCTTGGCAAGCCTAACTACTAGGAACCACTCACAGAAGTAAAGGCAGGATGCAGCAGAGCAAGCAGGGCAGAGGCACTCAATTGTGTGAGCTCTAGGGCTGGTGTGCATTGGTGTTCTGTGATGTTGTGATTTATAAGAATATGTCACATTATCACTTATTATCATATCAAATATAATATATTTGCTTTTTGGCACAGAGCTCCTAAAATCCTTGGAATTTTGCAAGTGAAACGTGTCTTTTATTATGTTCCTGAGGTAACTTATGAACACCTATTACTTAGGAGGATCAGTTGCCTTGAGAACCAAGCGTTTGATTAGAGGGTTGGAACTTTCATTCCCACCCCCATACCTCCAGGTCAGGGAGTGGTGAGAGGAGTTGGAGGTATTGTTAGTCTCAGATGGCCAATGATTTAATCAATACTGATCACTTAATGAAGCCTCCGTAAAAGAAACCAAAAAAGAATGGAGTTTGGAGAGCTTTTGGGTTGGCGAACACGTGGAAATTTGGCGGAAGGGGTGTCTGGAGCAGGCATGGAAGCTCCACACACCTTCCCTGTACCTTGCTGTATGCACTGCTTTCACCTGGCTGCACCTGAGTATTCTTTAATAACAAACTCATCATCTAGTATTTCTCTGACTTCTGTGAGCTGCTCTAGGAAACTGAATCCAAAGGAGAGAGGAAGGAGGTCTTGGGAATGTTTGGTTTATAGCCCGTTGGTCAGAAATACAGGTGACAACAGGGACTTGCTATTGGCATCTAGAGTCGAAGTTGAGAGGATACCAGAGCCTCCACTCTGGAGTAGGCTGGTCAGAAGTACCGGTTACCTGGGCTTACAGTGCTGTCTGAAGTAGGGTGGGAGTAGGACCGAGTCCTTCACCTGTGCAATCTGCTGGTATCTCTGTCAAACTAAGCAGACATTTTAATCTAGTGTTTTGAGAGTTGCTTGTTAGTGTGGGGAAGCCTCTGCATGAAATTGGGAACCAAAAAAGTTTCCGAGGGTAAAATTAGAGGGTTAATTCAAACCAAAAGAGCAGTGCTTTGGTGAGCTTCTCTGGAGTCACATCTGTAAGAGGCACACCAGGAGAAAAAGGTGCTAGAGGGTGAGGAGTCTTAACCCAAGGGTCTTTGGGGACTTTATATCAGGAATTTGCATTTATCTGAGACTTCTCAGGCCGTTACCTATCTAGAGGGAGGAGCTAGTGTCAGTAAAAGGCCCCTCAGGCACTTGTCTAGTTAAAAATGGATGCTGAGGTGGCAATATTAATGAAATTCTCACCATTCACCTTTTTCCATTCCAGTATCCCCATTACTTTAAGGTCCTTGCAATTAAAGAGAGCCTATCTAATACAGAAGGATGATTAAAGCAGTCTTTTTAAAGCCATCATTTTGTGATAAAGCACGTGTCTTTGCAACCTTTATTTTCTTTTCACTTTTTTTCTATTCTCATTTAGTTCAGAATTTTGCTTTTTTTCCAATGAGTTGAGGAAGTGCTAAATTTATTTAGAAGTGAAGATTAGAATTTAAACGGATAGCTAATAAACCTGAATCCCAAGGAGCTTTTGTGTGTAACGGCTCTGTGAATCTGCTGGTGTTAAATTAACTGCATTCACGTGTGAAACAGTCAAGGGCAGAAGGACAAACTTAAAATATCACAAGTTAATAAAACATTGCCATTTGTAACAATAAATGGATTTATTATGCTTGCTCTGGAAGGAATTTTAGAGAGACCCGGATGAAATTATCAAAACCAGTCTTGGATGGCTAAAAGCAATGATTAAAAACTACGTATTTCCAACCTTCCTCCTTGTGAACAGAGATTGGAGATAACCTACAAATACACTGCAATGTAAACAGTATATGAAAGGTCTCACTCCTGAGTAATTTGAGTTTTGGAAGAGAAATGTTTTCTTTTTCCCAGTGGCATAGCCAGAAATACATTAAGCACAACAAAGCGATCCACTAACCTTTGATGCTCTGCACAGATTGGGTTGTTTTGGAAAGGAGTCAAATGCTGTCTTCTCACGGAAGCTAAAAGTCAACATTTCTCACATGTATTCACATAGTCATCTTCTGGATTTTCATCAGGGAAAAACACTTAGGGAGACTCCTGCCCTAGGCAATAAGATTGCAGATAGATGGATCTGTGCACAGAAACGACTCTGGATAAATTGAAAAGTTTTGTCAGAGGGATCTTAATTCATATTGATGTGGGGGCTCTGGGGTCCATCAGCGAACAGTTCAAGAAAGAATTCTTCTGCATTAGAGAGCAGTTTCATAAGTTTATTAGAGAAAATGGAGACGACAGACAGCAAAGCAGGAGATAGAGGCTCCTGGGCAGGAAGAGCTGCACCTAGATTTGGTGGAGCAAGTAAATATTTACCCTGCTCTGCAGGTGAGAGTAGGAACGGGGGTCCTTAAATCACTGAAAGACCACAAAGATGTGGTGGACAATCTGATATGAGATAAGAAGATGACATCCTGAAATGTCCTTGAACAAAATCTGTAACAAGATTGATTCTGGTGCCAGTGTTCTCTCTCAAGGTGTCAAGAAGGAATTTACTACATTTTTGTTTACATTTGGAATCAAATTTGATTTATCCTGTCATTTCTCTGTAGTCTGCTCCCCTGCAGATTTCCAAGCAGAGAAACTCCTGAGGAGTTTGCAGACAGGCAGCATCTGCCCTGAACTCTCCCTTCATCCATATGAAAGATAAAGAGAGTGAAATCATCAGGCAAGTCTTCTGTTTATCAGAAACATGGGGAAAATATCCTAGGTTCTTAAGATTTGAAGATGCAGCTCTCTGAAGAGAAGGGAGCTCACATTTATTAGTCATTTGCTATATATGAGAAACTTCATATATCCTATCACAGTTAACATTTTTAACACATTGAACATTTTACATACATTTTTCATATAAAAACTCAGACGACTTCGGCATAAGTGCTTATGGATTTTTTTTTTAAAGGAAAGGTGCATGCAGGAATGAAGGCAAGCAGGTAAATAGACAAAAAGATATGAGAAAGAAGCATTTGCTCATTTTTATTTTAGTTGTCCAACTTGGTTTCCCCATTCTCCTCCCCTCCCACACCAGGAAGCAAACCTTGATACTTGGGATGTGTATTGACTGCATCTAATCATACCATATCAGGACGTGTCCCTTAATGAAATTTTGTCTTCAAAATGTATCAAAGGCTTATTGGTAACTACTACTCATTGTCCATTTACCTTCTCATCTCCTCTGCTAGACTGTGGTATTAAAGATCTTTGCAGACTGACAGGAAATATTAGTTTAGGAAATGTATGTTATTTGGTTTAGCAAATAGGAAAACAGTCATGCTTCCCTAGGACTGGGCTGCCTTAGGTAGTTGTGGTATATTATTAGCCAGTGGAATTATCCAGATAGTGATTCTTCCTCTAGCAGGTGTATTTGGATCTACCACTAGAGAAAATCAGATACTCTACTAAATATCTTTCATCATTACCACATCCATGGGATGTCTATTATCCCTCTGATGCAGGCAATGAGAAGAGTGAAGAATTTTCCCAAGTACCTCATAAGTATACAGATCTGACTTCAAAGCCTTCCCATACTCTTCTACATCAGAGTCCCAGGCAGTCTTCTATTTTATTTTTTGTCTTTTTAAGATTTCATTTCATAGAGCCTTTCAAGGGATTGTTTTCAATATTGGGGGTGGGAGGTGAGAGACTGGGTCGTGTTGTTTCTGTCCTTGGTGGGGACAAACTGCACTAAGATCTGTGGGAACTTTACTGTCCTCAGGGAATAGAACTCATCTCTCAGCTGCTTATTTAATATCAGCCTTTGATGAAGATACACGTTCCTTCCAGCATTCTCTGCTAAATTCTCCTTTGCCAGTTTACTTCAGAAATCTCATTTTTAGATTCAGAAGTTATTTTTCAAATTCCATCCCTTTTTCCCTTAGCTCCTGATTCCAAAAATATCCTTGACTCTGCTCTACCTCCGCTCTAAGAGTTAGATCACTGAAACCCAGCACTTCCAGAGTGAATTCTCCTCACCCACAGGTGACTTCAACCACTAAAATCCTTAAGCATTCTCCACCTTGCCATCTCATAATGTGAGGAGAAGGAATGAAGGGTGAAAAGAAGAAACAGAAAGGGGAAAGAAAGGGGAGGCAGAGAAGCAGGAGAGGGAAAGAGAGAGGCTATGAATATGAAGAACAAATCAGATTGATAATACTGTTATGCTTTGTCAGGGATCTACTCTTGGATCAATCAGCTTTGGCAAAATGGGAAAGGGTCAGGCATTTAAAATATGTTTCACAGGGAACTGGTTCCAGGAGAGGAGAAATTACGAAAAGAGCATCTGCTGTAGAGTTGTCTTTGGGTAATTAACTACTCCTAAAAGTTTCTGAATCCTTTTGAAGAACCAAAGAGAGGCAGCAGTAATCTATGTAGATTGACTATTAATTCTATTACATAATATTTAATACTATCTGTAAGAATATTATTTGGCCTACCGTTTAATGGATGATTTAGCAAATGAGACTATTCCACCTTTGCCAGAAATCACAGTTTGACATATCTAGTTTCTACAACAGTGTTTATTCTTGGACTCTTATATGCATTTTTTAAAAAATTATCACCCTAATGTGTATTATATTCTACGTCCAGAAAACTATTGGGTCACCTCATTTTAGCACTTATCTCAGGCTTGGCGCGTATCTATGTCTCTGCGGGTGGCTCTCTCTTCATGATTAGAACCTAAGCTCTTACGAGCAGAGATTACCTCTTGAATGTCTTCATATTCCTGGGTCATCATATGTCTAATAAATGCTAGGTGTTGAATAATTTTTATTAAATAAATTAAGAATAATGTTTTTATTTCAAGCACAGAATTCTTTATAGATTAAGATAATCAATATGAAAATAGATGATGTCAAGATTTTTAATAATGATGGTTTTTTATGGTTGATGAATTTCCTTCATGATATAATAGTAATTGACAATAATGGATACTTCCACATACAAATTGATATGTTGCTTACCTTTGGAAGTGGACCTATATTTGTCCTTTTCCTTTCCATATTGGAAAACAGAAATAGCTAAAATGATATGTGTGCTTTGTCTTTCTAATATTATAAATTTCTTATATGCACGGCATAGGCTTTATTTTATACACAGATTTTGAATCTATTTTGCATACAGAGTTATCCCACTATCCAAAAGTAGAATGATTCTACTAGGTATGATTTGATAGGTTATTTTGGGGGACTGGGGACACTACTACCATTAATTCACAAGGAAAATTATTTTAACATTCCCAGACTCAGGAAAACATCTTACCAAATCATACTAAATAGGATTATTTTAGAGAGTGATGGAAAACTGTATACAAAATATATAATGGAGTTACACATATGTTGTTGAATGAATGGGCAAATGAGGTATATTGCATTTTCATTCTTCTTAATGATGATGTTGATGACAATAATAAAGAGTCAAAATACTGGGATATTAGTATTACTGAGCCCAGAGTCCAATCGGGTTCTTGCTTGGCTCTTTCAAGAGAAAAGACCCAAGACTATGTTTTTCTAAGTAAGAATTTTATTGTGGTATTCAACAGGAGAGAGGAGGGCTCATGCCTTCATTCATTCTCTTTTCTCTCTGATCTTCAGGAGAAAAAAGTCACAGAAAGATTTTCCAAGGGGAGGAGACTTAGGAGGTGGGTTGTCATCACATGTGTTGGGTAGTCTTTTGCTGGAGCATTTGCTATAGCTCATCATGCTTCTTCATGTCTTTTCCTGCATTACATGTCTCATTATAATGTTAAATCTCCATCTCTGGAGTGAATTATAACATGCTAATAAAGCAAAGGTCAGTATGGTGACACATATGTGACTAGAGCACAAGGTCAGTGATGTGGCCAGAACTGGACTGTCCATTGGGGTCTCTGCTCTGTGCTGATTGGTCACGCTTCTGTAGGAAAAGTTTTAGCCTCTCTCAAGATATCCTACTTACTACAAGTTAGAACAGCTAGTTTCTCCTAAATGGGGGTACAGCAGCCTCTAACATTTCTATCTTTCCTTTATATCTCTGAGCATCATCAGAGTAAACTTGGATAACAGAGGGAGTTGACTTAAGTGGGATGATATTTTTTTCTTGTAATAATTATTCTGCACATTAAAATAATTTCCTATGTATAGGTTCCCCATTTCTTAGATGTATTTCAACACACCATGCCCTCCACCAGATCACCAAGTGCTCTTCCCCATTGTCCAGTGGATTCCAGCACCATTTGCCCCCACCCACCCATTCCCTTTTGGTAACCTCAGTTCTGTTGCAAATGTTTCAGGGTTGATTTTGTTTCATCTCTTCCTTTGTTTTGTCTATTCACATTCCACCTATGAGTGAGGTCATCTGGTGTCTATCTTCCTTCTTTTGACTTGTTTCACTTAGCATAATCCTCTCTAGTTTCACCCATGTTGATTCAAATGACAGGGTTTCATATCTTCTAAGGGCTGTGTAGTAGGCCATTGTATATATATATATATATATATATACACCACCTCTTCGTTATCCATTCATCTGATGTTGAGCACTTAGGTAATTTCCACTTCTTAGCTATTGTGAATAGGGCCACAATAAACATGGAGATACATATATCTCTGTGGAATGGTGCTTTTGTATCTTGGGTAGATGCCCAGAAATGGGATGGGATCATATGGGATTTCCATCTTCAGTTTTTTGAGGAATCTCCAAACTGTTCTCCATAAGGGTTGTACCAATTTACACTCCCACCAACAGTGCAAAAGTGTTCCCTTTTCTCCACATCCTCACCAGCATTTGTTGTTTCTAGACTTTTGGATAATAGCCAATCATTCAGGTGTGAGGTGATATCTCATTATTGTTTTGATTTGCATTTCCCTGATAGCCAGTGAGTTGGAACTGGAATGAGTTTTTGAAATTAAGATATTATTCATTAACAAAATGTTTAAACTAGGCTTGTTTTTATAAAATAGAAAATCTCAGTGGAACTGAGGACTGGGAAAATATGAATCCTGAGTTCCTTCCTATGTTTGTAAGAAATTAGCAGAAATTCATGATCTCAGGTTCATGATGTAAAAAAAGTCATCCTTTAATAAGCCCTGTTCAGACTATGGGTATCACTGCAAAATAGGAATTTACATAGTTAAAATAAGTAATGTGAAGGTAAATGAAGCATAAGAGGGAGTCTAGTGCCCATTACTCACTTATGGAGTGTTTATTCAGTTTGCCCGGCTAGCAGGATTTTTTCTTGCATTTGCATGTGAGGTGCTGTGGTCAGGTGCGTTGTGCATCAGAGGAAGTCCAAATGTTGCAAGAACACGCTGGGGGAAGAGAAACTGTCACTGCTTTGGAATGCAGAGGAATTATGTTTCTATTTTTATTCTTGCCCTTTAGTTCTGGATGTTCTCTAAGTTTTTAGTAGAATTCTGAAATCAAATAGAGAAAATGATGTAAGAAACTTATTGCTAAATACAAATAGACTTATGGTGATGTGTTCTCGTGTTGCTTACATTTTGCTATTATTACCAATTTCCTTTTCTAAATTTGTCTTTCCTCTTTAACAGTCTTATTGGCGGTTAGCTACCTATCTACATAAAATACTTAATTGTAGGACTGAATAAATCATAAAGTTTTTCATATACAGTCAAAAATAATGTTGCATGAATATGAGTTTGTGTATATGTGTTTAGTGCAACTAAATATTAATCATTTGACATCCTTCTAGAAACTTAAGATGCTATTATATTCCCCCCAGTAATTTTATGTATTTCTATTGATGGCTTGTATGATTTTTTTACATTAGGAGAACATTTCAAAAGAGTTTACCCACTAGTTCTAAATGTTTTTACAAAATAAATACAACATATATACTTTGGATTAAAATATGGTTTTAAGTAAATTTTAAAATTCACTGCCCTTTTATAAAAAACCCTAAAAGGTCTTTTTGTTGATCCAGAGTTTATTGTCCACCGGTCAATCATCTATGGAGAAAATGTGTGGAGGAAAACGTTTTCTTGAGCAATTAGAGTGGAGGCGAACATTACCGGGTAATAGAGAATGAGAGGGAAGATGAAAGAAAAAGGAAGGGAGACAGCCTGTGAAAAACAAATTAGTTAAGAGTAATTTGGTGTCTGTTTTCTAGTTTGCATATTTTCCCATTACCCTTACCCACCAAACAATGTTCACACCCAGAGAGGTCGTCACCCTGCAGCCCAGTGAGTCTCCTGAAGGAGAACCATACAGGAAGTCAGTATAAAGTTAGGGAACTTGCAGAAGTGCCAGCACTGATGCTCTTCTAGCCACTGGAGGTGCAGGCCACAGCGGGTGGGACACAACGCAGGGCCTGGTTGCAGAGGGAACTCCAGGCGGGCAGCCAGGCTTAGGTGAAGTGTGGCCAGACAGCAGAACCACCAAGTGCAGCCTCAGTCTTCCACCAACCAGATTTCAAAATACTGCTACTGGTTGAATCTATGGTTCTTCATTCTCTTCCACGTCGTGTTCTTTATCTTCATGTATCTTTTGCCTTGTTGGAAGAGTTTGTCTGATACCTAAGGAAGTTGGCTTTTGGAGTGATTTCTGAATATTACTACCAACTTCTTGAACAAAGAAGACATATATGAATGCAGTAGAATTTCAAACCTTTTTATATATTGTTGCTCATTTGGAGACTGTATTAAATGGGCAACGATCCACCCATTCATAACTAAATTCTTAAAAGTGGGTTCTTCCATGTTTAAAGATTGCTTTTAAATATCCAATGGCTTTACTGAATGTAAAAATATTTATACTTGCATTCTTTAAGAGATAAAGAAATGTTTTTAAGAAATGTAGAAATGTCTTTCACATTTAAGGATGAGCCAGGATTTAATATGATACAACTATTATGGTGAAGCATTGTGAAGTATTTAAAAATAAATTACTTAAGGCCAAGGAAAGGATTTTGAAAAAAGTTAGAAGGGATACTTAAAACGCAGGCCCATTGTGTATCATCTGTTAGTACCAGTTTGAATTTAATTCTTAGATTAAGGGGGCCTCTGTTATGTTTGCAAATTGACAAAAACCTTAGAGAAAGTATATAATAATCAATAATGAAAAGCTAGTGTTCATGCCCTCTTACCTGGATGCTTCTCTCTTCCTTTTAAACACTTGAATTCCCTAAAATAGGACTGTGCATTTCTAACCTATTTTTTATTATTGTGATTGCATTAAGAGTGGTTGTGACCATTTTAATAGTGTTTTATAATACCTGAAATGTCAGTCAATTCAGCATATTTACTCATTTAACACATATTTGATCTCTTTCTTTGGAGCAGGTGTAACAGTAAACAAAAATTCTCAACTTCAAGGAAAAGAAAATCGTAGAACTTGAGAGCTAGTAGTTTTCTTTTCCAAAGGTTTCCTTAATTGATTTTAGTATGAGGTTAATGTTGGCCTCATACATTGACTTTGAGAGTGTTCCCCCTTCAATATTTGGTAGAATTTGAGAAGGATTGGTGTTAATTATTTAAATGTTCAGAGTGAATTTTAAACATGGAAAAAAAAAAAACTTGGAATAACTGGATCATTAGAATCAATCTTTTAATAGGGCCTATACTAGTAATGCCCCTGAATTTCACAGAGGTCATGGAAGTGTTAACTCCAAGGTAAAAAAGGAGAGGAACCAAAAAAAGAGGGTTCAGAGAGATTTTGAGAGCGTCTGTTTATTTACCTGACATAACCTGTGTAACTGTTTACCTCATATTGTCACAAATTCACTTCTTTTCTCTTATATCTGATCCTCATCAACCTTTCCTTTTTACCAATCTGTGTGGAGTTCTTCCAATTTTCCCTTCCATATCCTTTCTCCACCCTCTTTGTCCTAGAAGGCTGACCTACACCAACAGGCTCCCTATTCTTCTGACCTTAAGTTGAATTTGACTGAGAGGGAGAATCACAGGGGTTGAAAGGAGCAAGAAAGTGAGCTCATGGCCATAGTTCACTGGGAGTTCCATTTCTTTAGGGCCACTTTGATCATGTTGCTTCTTCAAATGAAAGAAGGCAGCAGTGACTCTCACACAGTTCTGTCTCCAGGTTCTAGTTACCTTTCCATTCCCTTTCAGTTTTTAGGCCGGAAGGTGAATAGAATCATTTCCCTGGTGCCACATAAAGCCTCTGTAAATAATTCTTTATTAAACTCTCCTTAAATGCTCTAATTTGTGTGTGCCAGCTGTTTTCTGATGGGACCCTGTCTGACAGAATCACTCTGCTGGCCATCTTGCTGTTTTCCTCACATGGTTATCTATTCTTTATTAGAAGGAAACAAAGGATGCATGCCTTCACTTTGAAGCAGTATGCAAGTTAGGGTTTTGTTTTTGGTTTGTGTTCTTTTCAGGTTTCTAAGAGCTGAGATATACTCTTAGACCTTACATAAGAGTAATTTATTGTGAGGGGAACAACAGAAAGAAGACAGTAATTTCTCTCATTAAATTAGCTTTTATGGCAGAACTGATATTGCACACAGCTAGATACCAAAGGAACTGGAACACAGTCTAGTTTCTTTTAAGTCACAGTCCCTTTTCTTTTTCCTGAAAAGTACCGAATGTTAATTTTCTAGCTTCTTTCTTGAACTTAACTCTCTTTGGAGGCCCAGGGGTCATATCCAGATCTGTTGAAACTAATGAATTCAAGGGCATATGCTTAGTAGCTAAGTGTTCTGGACCTAGCATCTGGCTACTTTGGCCTGAATCTTGACTTTATGTAGTGACTGTGTGCTTTTGGGTGAGGTACTTAATATTTTCCAAGATTAAGTCCATTCATAAAATTGGAAAGATAACCAGTCATTTTACCCTTGAGAAAAATTCAGTCTGAAAAAAAAAAAAGAAAAAGAAAAGAGGATTGGGTAAAGAATAAATGCTCAGCAAATGAAAGGTACTTCTAGTATAATTTTCATTAGAAAGAAAATCATTTTGGAAATGACTTAGGGAAAAATAAATCTCCAAACCCCAATCTGACAAACCTCTGGGGCTTGCATGATGTGATCAAGGGAATTTTGTTGACAAGAACTATGTACAAAGTTGTCCAAATGAACATGGACAGGGTCAAGATCAGCTATATGAGGGTAGTTCAGGAGACTGACAACAACACCATCTAATGGGTGAGTGCTAGTAAGTCTGTTGCTGGTTAGGACTCATTCAGTCCTTCTGGAGTTGAGTTTGAATACTTTCTCAGCTCAGGGAGAAGACTCTTTCACTGATGCCTCAGAGTAGGGATTTGATGTTCTCTCCTTTAGTGTGAAATCTTCTCACTTTGTCTCTGCTAATTTGGAGTGTTGTGGTTTAGCTTCTAAGTCTTCAATTCAAGTTCAGACACTCTCAGAGAAGGTGGTCACTATTCTTCATTTCTGGCAAAACTTTCCTAAATTTCTAACCTCCTGGACAAAGGAACACTTATGGACTACCTGCCTTTGGGTCTGGAGTCTATTCCTTAGCTATTTTAAGGATTAATGTGTGTGTCCGACCTGCGGAATTGTCAGCTGGGGTCCGGAGATCCACCTAGAACGGATGAAAGGGGTGGGACAAGAGGCGCGAAAAATGACAGCAAGACAAAGAATTCTGATCAAGCTGCAAAATTTTATTAAGATGGAGGGACTTATATAGGGAAAGGAAAAGAGGGGAAGTAGTTCTGATAGGTGGCCCCTGTGCATGCCTGCTGCGTGCTCTTTAATTGGATTGGAGAGTGGGTGCATGTACAGCGCGTGATCAAGACGGTGATTGGTTGCTAGTACGCATGCACATGGGGAGGCGACCGTTAGGCAAACGGGGGAGGGGCTGAGGCAATCTTCCGTCTGGGTTGCATCAGCCTGGCCTCGTGGTCTGGCCCAGGTCCCCAACAAATGTGTCTTGTGAAGACATAGTGTCTTATGTGAAAGTAATTAAGAAAGAGACTCTAAATAGAAGCTCCTTAGAAAGAGCTTTGCAAGCAGTAAGTACTTAGAGATTTGGCCCATTCAGTAAAGGTTATAGATTCAACCATCTGAATGAAATGTCTGGCATACGAGTTATACCTGAATAAAGTTCTGATAAGAGTAGAGCAGAAAAGACAAATGATACTGAATAAACTGTGCCTGATGATTGTTGAGGTCATCATCCAACAGCGAATATTTATTGACAACTATTATGTGTCAAATATCATACTAGCTATTGGATATCAAACTGAAATAGGTAAATTCCTGCTCTTGAGATAATACTGGGGATATTAAACCTATATTTCACTTCTTGGTAGAAGTGCAATGTATATAGCACTATAGTATAGATTTTGTTACTCTGGGCTTGTGATAAAAAAGCGATATTTCTTTATCTTGTCCACTATATAAAAAAATATTTACAGAGTGGCACAGAGTGTCTCATGGAAAGTTATGTTACATTCTGGCAAGATTTCCCTCTAAGCTATCATTTCAAATATTGAATACAATTATAATTTTGATGACATGATAACTGACAATACAGAATTACTGTATGTTACTGCCATTGGTATATAGCTTGCAATTCTTTTCATGATATTGGAGCAATTTGTTTAATTTATCATTCTTCTGTGTGTGTGTGTGTGTGTGTGTGTGTGTGTTTAGGTAAAAAATGAGCGAGAGTATATTATAGTCCATTGACTATTTGTGTTGTTTTTTTTTTTTCCCCCCAGGGAATATTTTAAACTATACCATCAAGTAAAGACAGCTATTAGCATGTCATTTTTTTTTTTCATGGAAACATGCATACTTGATCTTTGACCTATTTACATATTGCTCAACTGTTGTTTTTTTTTCCATGTATTTATTCATCAGTGTATTTTTAGTACTTTGTGTCAGACTGGGGTCTTGCTGCTGGATATAAACTGCAAACTTTGGTTCTTTTATAAAAAAACAAAACAAAACAAAAACATCACCATTGAGCATGTGGTCCTCCCTTCGAATTTTGTAATTGCCTGTGTGCATAGTGTCTAAAACAGGGAAATAATGGTTTAATTCACAAGCTCAATCAGCAGCTATACCATTCCAAAGTCAAAGAATATTCAATCTCCTAGTGACTGTATGTTGAGTTTATGCTGTACCAGAATCAGCTGTTAGCCCATTGTGGTACTTTAGACATAGAATCTTGGGGACAAAAATCAGTCAGAGTTAAATTGTGATAGATTATGTCAATTTGCCCTCCAAAAATGTTGTAGTGATTTGCATGATTACCTGCAATGCACAAAACAGCACTTCTTCGACATTTGCCCATCCCTGGTACGGCATTTTAAGCTAAGCCCAGTGTATCAGACAGATCACCAGTGAGCTGCCTTGATTGGAATGGGGTGAGATCCCAGCTTTGAATTCCCCATGGGTCTTTGGTGGCATTGCTGAGGAATCCCAGAATTCTATGAAACATAATTTGAAAATCATGTTTTTCTAGTTTGTCTTCATGACTTCCGGTCGTGACTGACTTTCTCATGAGTTAACAGCAACATGTCTTTCTTGCATTTGAAGCAAAGATTCTTCGCTTTTAAATTAGCAATGTGTTTCTTTCATTGGTAATCTTTGAGTTGTAGTAATGTTTAAATATTATTTCTAGGTCTCCAGGCACAAAATAAAAATAAAATCATTATGTGCTTAAGCATTGTTTTCAAAAACTGCTAACCAGTATCTCAATAAGATGCTAATCAAAACAGCTTTATTATCTTCAGTGCTCAAATGCTGCCATCATTACAGATTAGACCTTGGATGCCACATTAACTCCTTCAGGTCACCAGAGGAACAATTTAGCAAATGCCAAGGGTAACATCTGTATGTTGACTACATTAACATATTCCACTGTAGCTTGAAAGACTTTTCAAAGAACTGAATTAATGTTTTGGAAATATTCATGCTTAGGTTAGGAAAGCAGTAAATACCAGGGAATGCGGAGCATTCTAACTACGCAGCATTAGTTTGGCCATGGGTAGAATTGGACAGATATACTAGTCATATGATATTTTGAATTATGCTCTCCATTTAATTTTTCCCTGAAGGCACCTCTTGAAATTGCATGCTAGATTGGCTATAAACATGATCTTCAGCCCTAGGGCGCATTTAATAGATAGGAACTCTCTTAAATGGTGACTGGTTTCCAGTTTCAACTCAGAAAAGAAGTGGAGGGGAGATGTCCATTTCTTGCCAATATGGAACTTTGGCAAAGTGGTCTCTTCAGAGTCATCTAGGTTTCCTTTCAGACACAGTGATTGTGTCAGTGGTTATGATCCCCACCTCCTGTGTCATTCACACTCTGTCATTTTCTCAAATGACTGTGGGCTGGATTGAGTGACTTCTAATGACCAGCGTATGGCAAAGTGATGGGATATTGTCTCTGAGCTTAGGTTTGTAAAGATTGTATTTTTGTCTTACGTATGTTGCAGGGAAGTTATTTTCAGCATTTTACTTCCATGGGACAGGAAGGACATGGAAGATGGGGAGTTGCTGACAGGATGGACCCATGAAAGGGCATGGAATTCCCTTTGGTGCCAGAGGCTTTTAGAACTAAATTGAGAAATCTCTTCCATCTCACCTGGAACCACCTGCAGCAATGAGTTAAAAACACTCATTCCTTATCAATAGTCATTCCTCAGATTAAAGGAAGGGTATAAATTTAGTAGTCTCATTGCAATGGGGACAGCCCTCCCTGCCCAAGAGACTCTAGCCACTGCTGTTGCTTTCTCTCTCCTCAGTTTTCTCTAATGCACTTATAAAACTTCACGATACTGCTCAAGAGTTTCTTCCTGAGCTTTTCGCTGCTGGACCCCTAAGCCCCCACATTAAGCATTCTTTCAGATCACTTGTCCCATGGAGAGGCACTCCTGTGAAAGGCCAAGTCTTGAAAACCATGTGAATGGGATTAGAAGTGAATCCCTCCTCATCCTCCTTCCATTCAGGCTTCAGATGAGACCATAGCTCTAGTTTGTGACTTAACTGCAACCTCATGAGAGATTTAGGGACAGAGGTCTCCAATTAGGCTAGTCCAGTGTGGAAAAGGCCTACTTACCACTTCCAGCAACTATGAAGCAAAGCCATGATACCTCCTGTAACCTGAGCTTGCTGGAATGTAGCCAGCAGACAAAGAACTTCCCACGCTTGAAACACCTTCCCCTAAATTACATCCCTCTCCTCCTGCATTTGCTTTTGCCTATATAAATATGTTGGAACCAGAAACTGGGGCTCAGCTCTTTGAGGAAGAAATCCCAGCTGAGACAACGCGTGTAATATATCTGCCTAAAATACTTGCAAAGAGTGCTCTCTTGGTTTCTCCCGAAAAACTGTAACAACAAGATTCCTGATTCAAAGAAACAGATTTTTTTATTGGTATTTTTAATGTTAAGCTGTAAAATTTTAAGGTTTTTTAAAATATGCAACAATAGATTAAAAAACATAGACTGTTTAAAAAATACAAGTCCCTCCTGCTACATCCTGAACAGGATGAAGCTTTAAAAAAGGTAAATAGTTAAATGGTCCTTTGTTAGTAAAATTTCAAGAACCTTGAGTTTTGATCACTCATCTGACAGAAAGGCAAGTCACTTGACCAATGTAATTGTCACTCCACATTTCAGTATGGCCATACATCCCCACTAATTTTACAGCTGCTTGGGCTAGACTGAAGTAATGAATGTTTGACTGACCTTTTTAAGATCAGGATTCCCAGAGGCAGCTTAAGAGCCTGGAACTCTCTCTAGTTTAGAGTTTACAGATTGGTAGCACCATACATGTCCTATTAGCCTATTTAATTTTCGTAAGAGCACTATGAAATAGGTATTATCATAATTATTTTTAAAGAAAAGGTACATGCAGGAATGAAGGCAAACAGGCAGGCAGGCAAGCGGGCGGGAAGGAAGAAGAGGAAGAATCATTTTACTTTTCTATTTAGTTGTTCATTTTAGTTCTTTCTCCCAACCCCTGGGTCTTGAACCCAGGCCCTTGGGATGTATATGGACTGTGCCTTGGTGGACTAAACAACTAGGCCACCAAGGTGCACTGTATATCATAATTTTAAGAATGTGGAAACAAATTCAGAGATGATCATATGTTGATCAAGGGAGCATCCTTAGAAAGAGCTGTAGAGAGAATTAGAATTCAAGTCTGCCTTGATCCGAAGTCAGGAGGGATTTCCACTTAATTATTCCTCCTTCAGGGGCTGGGTTGATTGTGTCACATAAGCCAGATGACCATGGAGGTGATTATTCCAGGAACAGAGAACCTGAAGAGATAAGTGAATTAGAACTCATGTGTTTTGCATGGGACCCAAGAGGCTTTCGAGGAAGGAAAAGAATACTTCAAGGGATACACAAAGATGCACTAGGGAATATATCAAAAAATCCGCCAAGAATGAAAAACAGCAACAACCACCTCATAAACAACCTAATGCTCAGATGCTCTGACACAGCTCTGCCAATTGTAAGATAAAATGAGTAGTCTGCCTGCATTGTCCTTGGTCTTCTGATATTCGTAATTTACTGTCACTGAGGAGGGTCTTTGGAGCAGCAATTTGTTACCAATCTAAATGTCTACCATCTTTATAGAAAATGATCTATTTATGTTAAATGTTCTTAAATACAGCCGTTAGCCTATCCTATTTTGTTGCATTTTGTTAGCCAGAAATATCAGTGATGGTTTTTATAATGATTTTTTTACTTTTTTTTCAAGCATTTAAAATCTTTATGAAATTGAATTTAAATAATTGTATCTTTCAGGGATTTGTTTTTTGAAGCGTTGTGTGTAAGACTGAATTTGAACTGCTTCATATAACATTGTTGAAGGAAAGAGCAGATACTAAAATATTTTGAGCTAGAGTTTTACATAGACAAAGACTAAGTCCAGTACTGATTACTAACTGCATTCAAAGTTGCATCCAAAAAAATTAGAAGTTGCAAGCGCATTAACTCCTTTGTGGAGTTTTACATTTTTGTGATATTTTGGGGCAGTAAGAGTCTAAGCAGGCAGGTCTCAGTCTTAGTCCTAAGGAGTTCTGGGAAATTTGGGGGATCGGTGGAGTTTTATTTGTATGATGGTATGCAAACATGCAAGTGTTTGAGTGACAGATGGGAAAACTCTAAAACATTAGGACCTCGTTTTTTTTAATGGAGTGGTGTTGGGGGAAGGAGGTGTCAGTTCTATCAACTGGTAGAATAAAGAGAGTTACAGTTCTGAAGGTTAAAGGCATAGTTCCTTCTCTTCTGAGAGGTGTTGTCAAAATGGTTGACTTGGAGAAGTCCCGTGGCAATGGTGCTTATGAATGTGGGGACTGCCACCAGGTCAGCACCTATAGTCTTCATGGGAATTGCTGAAACAGGTCCTCTGGGTGTGTCTGCTTAGACACCATGGATATTTCATGACCTTAGAAAGAACCGTCAGATTCTAGCATGTGTCACCCAGCAGCACCAATAAACACAGGCACTCTCATTCCATCCAGACCCTCAGCTTTCTTCTGACCACCACACCATAGTTGTAGCCCATCTTTGGTTTTTCTAACCTCTCCCAGAGTCTCAGGGAAGTCAGTCAGACCGCTTCAGGATGAAGGAAGGCTCTTGTTTATAGACAGTACTTAAATAAAAAACTGAAGTATAACTGATATTTTTTTTACTTTCTATTAATAATACAAAAAAGTGTCTGTAATAGGGTGGCTTGTCAGAATACCCTGTGCCTAGAAGCTGTCATGAATACTCAGAAAATGAGTCAAGATGGAGGATACACAGACAACTTCACCAGGAAAATAAAGCAGTTCTATGAGGAGAATGAAAAGACATTGTGATTTTGTTATTGTTATTACCCCCTGGCTCCTCCTCTCTTCCATCCCTCCTTCCTACTCTTCCAACTCTCCTTCCTACTCCAAGGCACACAAATGGCCCATGCAAAATAATATTGGTCCCTACGGAGTCTCAGAATGGAGGGTTCAATTATGAAAGAAGCTAACACTTATCTAACACATAGTATATGTCAGGTTCTGTGCTGGTTGCTCTTTGATTTGCATTTAATCTCATGAAACAAATTAGATAACAATAACCTCATTTGGTAAGATAAGAAATTGAGGGGATAAAAGCTACATTATTCTATAGTTATTGTTTGAGTTTATTTTAAATTTAGGTGCATTCGATCTATACTATGATCTCAGTAATTTGTGAAGGACTATGCTTGTCCCTTTGAGGTGTTTAGACATCATGGTGTTTCAGAAAAAACACGTTTGTAGGCTGCTTTTTATTCAGTGAGTGTGTGTGTGTGTGTGTGTGTGTGTGTGTGTGCGCGCGCGCTTTGCTTGTGTGTGCAATGGCTTTGATAGACAGAACTCTAGGGTATTATGGGAGACTGACTTATTTGCTAAAATTGATGATGGCAGATATATGACTGCATTTTTACTGATACGTAATCTATTTTGGTCAAGCAGTGGGAAATAAAATCGATTCTCATTAATTCATTTATCACAATTTAGAGGGAAATTCGCAGCATATTTGGCAGTGTTTCTGAATTCTGCTTTGAGAAAGTGCCACTCTAAATTAGCTATGTTGATTTGAGTGCTGTTTTCATAGCTTTCTTTCTGAGTATAAGGGTAGCTATTGGAATTGAGAAGAACGATAGTTTGAGGCAGGTGCTGTAGATTAGCGGACTAAATTAAATTTGAAGGTCAACCCAGAAGGAAAACTGGAAGTGCTGCCACTTTGTTTATACTTAACAGGAGTAAGGAACAGCATAAAGGTTGGGGAGGAGATTGGGAAACAACTTAGAAAAGCAAATTCCAGTATTTGTCTATTTTGAACCATCTCCTCTTTTTTCTAGGGAAATATTTAAACTTTTCATTATCGATGGGTAATCATGTACTGATCAATAGATGTTTTTTGATAGGATTGTCTAAGTTTACTCATTAGAAGAAGAATCATTTATTTCTCTTTCTTTCTCAAAAGTACCCCTTGCTTGGTTGATCAGCACCATCACTCTGTTGAACACTTGCTGTACGTAAGGTACTGGAGATGACACAAGAGTGAACAAAATAAACATGGATCCTTATGTTGTAGGGGCTTGTGTTCTAGGAAGGTCCAGCTCCCTCCTCCCCACAAAAAAAATGTTTCACAGAAAATATAAAGACAAAATCTAAAGAATCGAAAGGCGATATGAAGGAATTAGACCAGTATCTGATGCAAGAATTGGAAATGAGGGAGCATCCTTAGAGTAATTAGGGTGAGACCTGAGGAGATGACATTTAGGCCAGGACCTAAGGAGTCAGCCTTACAAAGTCTGGGGAGGAATCTTCCTCAGAGGGAGGGGCAGATGCAAAGGCCCTGAGGTGCTAGTGCTCTGGTATTTTAAACAATGGAAAGAACCCAGTAGGAATATTGTTTGGTAGCAGAGAAGAGTAGTCTAGGATGGTAGACAAGGAACAGATCATGCACAGTCTAGGATTCAGATTACAGTAAAAACCCTGGATCTTATTCTAGGACTAGTGGGAAACTATTGAATATTTTAAAATAATTTTCATTGTCATTTCTAAGCTGGCTTTTCTCTTTTTAAGCCATATACCGCTTAGTTGTCTGTATTTTAATACGTAGAAATGCAAAAATTAAATGATTCATGATCTTCCTATTAAAAAGTTTTTCACACATTTAAATACATACACATATATACAAATGTGTTTTTCTTTCTTAGTCTGACTGTCCTGCCTTTTCTACAAGAATAGTCACTATTAAGTAGATGCTCATGTTTTCTTAAAATCTTACACAAATAAGGTGCCCCCTGGTGGGAAGTGGTTGCAGTGCACATAACATCCCAAGGACCAGGGTTTGCATTCTGGGTCTGGGCGGAACAACCAAGATAAACAATTAAATAAAAATAAATAAAAATGCTTCTTCCACTCTCTTCCTGCCTGCCTGCTTCTACTTACCTTCATTCCTGCCTGCACCTTTCCTTAAAACAACAACAAAAACCTTATGCAAATACCTAAGTGTGTGTATATGTATATGTATATATATGTGTGTATATATATGTATATATGTAAAACGAGAACAAGTTTATATTATGTTCTGTACTTACCTTTTCACTTAACATTGGCACTTACAAAAAATCTCATTCTTATTAAAAGCCGCGAAAGATTTTATTATTTTTTTAATTGACCAATCACCTATTGATTGATATTTTTGTAGATTTCCTTTTTTGGGGCGGGAGGCAAGAGGGTTCATAACAAACAATACTGCCAAAAACATATTTGATTATAGCTCTTGGAACACTTTTGCAAGTGTAATTGTTGAACAGCATTATTGTGTATTGTAAAACTTTTGAATGATATTGATGAATTATCTTTTCAGAATGATCTCACCTGTTTAATACTATCTTCAAGTATATGAGCTTGTCTGCTTTCCTATGCCCCCCTGAACACTGGATATCAGTATTTTAATTTTTGCCTAATTGGTAAGTAGAAAATATAACTCAATGTCTTTGGAAATGTATTTCTTTGAATCATGAATGGGATTCAATCTCTTATGTTTATAAGCTTTTGTTGTTCTTTTTTATTATGTCTCTGAATCGTCATGCATTTTAATCATTTTTCTACCTGGTCATTGTTTTTATTATTGATTTATGTGAGTTATTTGTGAAATGATTAATTTGGAATTAAGGAAGTTATGTCTGGTGATATTGTAACACATTTTCCCAGTTTGATATTTTGCTTTCTAGAGTTTAGAATTTCAAGTAGTCCGATCTATCAAGATGTTCTTTATGATTTAGGTTTATGCCATTGTTGAAAGAATTTTTCCATTCCCATATTATAAATAAATCATAGATAAATTCAGGTATATTTTCTTCTCAAACTATTATTTTGGATTGTTTTAAGCAAGGGGACAATATGATTTGATTTGTATTTTAAAAGATCATTTCTGTGACAGTGTGATATATGAATTTGAGGAAAGCATGAATATGGGGGTAGTTAACTGAAAAGAGATGATTAAACCTGACTTAATATAGTAGTAAAGTTCCAGGAAAGTAGACAGTTGTAAGATAGTTTGTAGATTGTATTGATAGTACTTAATTATGTATTAGATGTGAGTACATAGGGATGAATGAATATGAAAATATCCTGAGTATTTTACTTCTGCTCTTGGGTGGATGTCATGTTACTCCCTGAGCTGAAGAAGGTTAGCGTGAGTATCAGGAGTGTCTGAGAAAGAAAATCTAGCATTCTAGTTTAGACATGTAAAGTTTGACATGTTTGAGGGACATTCAATTTAATTATTCTATGTTAGGTAGGTAACTGAGCATATTAATCCGAAGCTAAAAGGCAAGGTCTGCCTTGAATGATATTTGACTTAACCAGAGAAGAATCTGAGAAACACTGAGGCTTAGGTTAGGGTAAAGTTAAAGGAGCCATCAGGAGAGGCAGTGACTAGAAAAAGAGGAGGAAATCCTGGAGATCATGGTATTGCTGAAGCCTGAAGAGAAGAGTCTGTGTGGGAGACTGGAGAAGAAATGCTGTGAAATGCTGCTGAGAGGGCAAGTGCTTGGAGGACTGATTTGGGCCATGGAAATCATTGGTCATGGTTATAGGAGAATCTCAGTGGGGTTGTGGGGTAGAAGTCAGATTTGCATGGCGTGTACATATTTATTATATCATTCCTCAGCCACCAACAACATTCACAATCTCCTCACAACACTGCTTTGATTCACAGTAGTAATCTCAAGATCATTTTCCATGTTCTATCTTCTTTAGAACCCTAGTTCCCTTGTTGTCCTCTTGTGTGCCCTCTTCACCACCATGAAGATAAATGTCCCCACTTTATCCAGTTTACATTTTATGGACAATTATTTTAATCACTCATTATGTACTCTGTGACTCTCTTGACTCTCACTATATTCACGTCCAGGCACCTCTAGCATTCCCTTAATGCTACTTGGGACTCTATTTTCCTAGTACACTTGCTCTCACACTCCCTCAACAATTCCTTTGACATATTCTCTCCTCAACCATCCTCACCTACCCTCAGATTATGATTTTTTACTTCACTAATAAGTTGCATATTCAGCTAAGATCTTCCACTGGCTATTGTTCCCACATTTATCCATCTATCTGTCAATACGTACACACACATTTTCTTTCTCCCTTGTGACCTACCCATAGTTGTTTTTAAAACCAATCTTTCCAGTTTACCATTCAACTCTTTGACCTTTCTCCCTGACTCAAAGATATTGTTCCAGCATTATCTGTTCTCTCCTTCATTATATTTTTTTCCCCTTTACTGGAACATTTTCATCAGCATACAAGCAAAGTATGATTCTATTTCTTGTAAAAAAAAGAAAAGGGAACAGAACAAAGACTTCTCTACAGATCTATTTATTCATATCCCTTTCTAGGAACTCCTCACAATTGTTTATACTCACTATTTCCACTTTTTTACATTTATTCTCTTTCTCTTTTATCAAAATCACCGATGATCTTCATGTTGCTGAATTAGTAGTCACTTCTCATTTATTATTTTAATGAAGTTTTCAGCATTTGGAATTGTTAATGTCCTTTTTCTTTTTCTTTTTCTTTTTTTAGGGGAAGGCAGGCAGGCAGGAATGAAGGCAGGCAATAGACAGGAAAGAAGAGACAGGAGAAAGAAACATTTTATTCAGTTGTTCATTTTAGTTGTCCACACCCCCACCAGGGCCCTGAACCCAGGTCCTTAGGCTATATGTGGACTGCTCCCCAGGCATGGGCTTAACACCCGACCTATCAGGGTGTACCCACATCCTTTTTCTTGTACTCTCTTTATTTGGTCTATCCTGGTTTTCTTCCTACCTCATGAGTTGTTTCTTGATAGTCTCTTTTTGCTAATTCTTCCTTTTCTTTTTGATTCCTAAACCTTCGAATATCTCATGGCTCAGTCCTCTTTGCTTTTCTGTATAAACTTGCTCCTCTGGTGATCTCTTGACCATGATCATTCTCAATTGTGTATCTCCAGTGTAGATGTCTCTCCCACATGACAGAATCTTCCTACGTACTTGTCATGTTCACGTAGAGACCTTCAATTTAGTATGTCAAAGACGAAACTCATTATCCTCCAAAACCAGCTTTACTTATAACTTTTCTCATTTCAGTTGATGTCAACACTAGTCTCTATTATTTTTTTTTTCCTTCCCCTGACCCTTGGTCTCCAACCTGAGTCCTTGGATTCTACATGTCCCTCACCTTAACTGTTGAGCCGCAGGGGCACACCCAACACTGTTTTACCCAGCTGTGCAACCCAGACAGAGTTATTCTTTCTTTCATCTCAATCCCCACGTCTAGTTTCTCAGGAAATCTTTTTCATTCTACCTTAAAAATACACTCAAGATCAGACCATGTCTCACTGTCTCTAGTGCTATTGTCATTGCATGCTTCCAGATTACTAAAATGAAACCATCTCCTAACTGATGTCCATGTTTCCATACCTCTTTCCCCCATTCCATTCTTAACACAGCATCTAGAGTGAACCTTTTAAGTA
The DNA here is from genome assembly GCA_004363575.1 of Solenodon paradoxus. Lineage (NCBI taxonomy): Eukaryota > Metazoa > Chordata > Mammalia > Eulipotyphla > Solenodontidae > Solenodon > Solenodon paradoxus. Next base: position 4,562 of record RJWH01000731.1, on the reverse strand, counting down.
TTAGTCAAATTGTGTCACTCCTTTGCTCAAAACTCTACTGTAGTCCTTCCTATTCCCATTTTACAATACCCTCGAAAAAACTGCATGATTTGCACACCTATTCTACTCTCTTTACTTTTTTGATTTCCACTCCTACTGTTTGGTCTTTATCTCACTCAGTTCTAGACAAAGTGACTTCTAGTATGTTACTTGATGGTCTAGATATCTGTTTCTCTTACCTCCTTTACGTTTCTGTTGAATGTTTGTAAGTCCTACCCAAACTATGTTATTAAAAGTGACAACCCCCTCATTTTACTATTCCTTTCATCTCACTGTTTTCCCTTCCATTATACTGAAGACATTCTAATATGCCATTCTGTTGTTTACCTCTCTATTATAACTGTTGCTTATTTTCCCTCTCTGTTGGTCTTTGGACTCCAAAAGGGCTTAGTTTTGTTATTCGTCATATCACAAGCACTTAAAAAAGTTTCTACCACATTGTCAATTTTCAAAAACTGGTTTTGAAGGATTGAGTGGTATTTTTGAATGAATAAATGATACTTCCAAAGTTTCCACTTACTTGCAGAGTGTGAGTCCCTTCCTGATAGCTTCTATAGCTTGAGCTCTTAGCCCATTCCATTTACTATCAAAGCCTGTTTTAAGAGTAGATGATGTATATACAAAGATAAAGGAAATTGGCTCAGACATTTATTACTCTGTAAGACATGACCAAATGGATCTACTTATAATTCATAAAATCTCTAAAATCTATTAGACTCTCTAGGGTCTGTTTACTGCAATCAATACTACAAACCACATTATTAAAGAATTATGATGGCAAAATTGAGTGCTTGAGTGCTTTTGATATACAGCCAAAGATACAGGCAAGGGAAGCCAAAAGAAGTTTCATTGTCTTTTTAATCTTTATGATTGGTTAAATACAATTAGTGAATATGAGTTCAACCTAAAATATTGTGTTAACAGAAAAGGGAGAAAAATGAATAGTATCCAACATTGTGAGTCTGTGATTAAACTAACTCAAATCACTCTGGAAAGTTGTATAGACTAGACAGTACTTCTTTTAACTTTCCTTTATAGAGGTGATGATGATGATGATAACTGTTTTATAAATACAGGTGATTATATTAATATGTGAAGAAGGAAAAAATCAGATGTCTTTAGTTAGATAGCCAGATAAGATGGAATATTTAAGTACTTAAAGAGATGCTGTGTATTTTTCCATACCATCCTTGCAGCTTTGACACTGATTTGTTATTTTTAGAAACAAGTGGGGCAATATTTTACAAGTAGGAAATATTGTCAAGTGAATTCCTCATGGTTCGAATCTCTATTCTAACAACGTGGTTGTGTGATGGAGGATGTGGCACATGAGTGGGAGGTGGTTGTTGAGAGCAAACTATACTTGCTACCATCTCTTTTCCAAAATACCTCACAATCTACCAATTAATATTTAAGGATTCATATGATTCCCTAGGAGTCAGGTTTTATAGTTATTCACAGCTCAATTGCTATTAATGAGATTCTTACCTAGCTGAAGGACTGGATGAGTATATGTTTGTTGGGATGAGATGCTGAAGAGCTTGTATGGAACTTAGGCCTCTTCAAGGAGAGCAAATCTAGATGAAGTCCTAGAAAAAAGGTCTTTGAAAATCACCGTGAGATTGGCTGTTAGTACTGGGGCTACTGACATGGGAGAGGAAGACAGAAAAGGAAATGTTAAATATTTGTTGAATGTGTATCAATAGAAGAGTAAGTGGTTGAATGTCCTCTGAGTTCAGAGTGTGATGCTGCAAATTCTCTGACACATTCCACAGGGTATCTGGTTACATATTTAGAGGCAACTGTGAAGAGTCTATTGGGGAGAGAGCAGAGCATTTTAAAAATAATTGGGTTTTCCTCTATTTTTTACCCTCAGATCTACAGAAACCATTTTACCTGTCCTAATGGCTTTTCCATAAAAAGAATTTCTCTTTTCAACATCTTTAATTATATCTTTCTTCTTGACTTGTCAGAAAGAGTAGTGATCTAGACCTAGTAATTTTATGTATTAATTTTTACATTTATTGAAGAGATGTTGCATCATAACATGCTGAAGGATTAAGGTATGCAGCACCATGTAAATCAGCATCTGTTTATGTTATATTCAGTTCACCACAAATGATCCAATTCTGTTTGTCACCATGTAATTGACCCATTTTACTCAATCTGTCCATCCCCTCTTCCTTCCCTTCTGGTAATCAATAATTTGTTTCTATAGCCTTTTTGTTTTATTTGGCTCATTTGTTCAGTTTCTCTATATGCCACTTATGAATGAAACCATCCAATATTTGTCTATTTATGACTTACATTGCAAAGTATAATTCCCTCTAGGTCCATTCATGTTGTTGCTAATTGCAGGATTCCGTCTTTTTCATTAGCTGAGTAGTATTTCACTGTGTATATATAATACATGTTCTTTATCCATCTGTTGATGGACATTAAGGTTGTTTTCAGCTCTTGGCTATTGTAAATAATGCGACTGTAAACAGCTGTATAAATATGTCTCTGAGAATTTGTGGTGTTGTGTTTTGGGGAGAAAATATCCACAAGTGAATCATACAGAATTTCTATTTTCAAATTTTTGAGGCATCTTCATACTGCTTTCTGTAAGATTTGTACCAGTTTGTACTCCTATTGACAGTATGTAAGTGTTCCCTTTTCTCCACATCCTTGTCAACACTTATTGTTTCCAGTCTTTTGGATAATAGCCATTCTCACAGGTGTAAGGTAACATCTAATGTTGTTTTAATTTGTATTCCCCTAAAAACAAGAAGTGTGGAGCATCTTTTCATGTGCCAAATGGTTATCTCTATATCATATTTAGAGAATTATCTATCTAGATCTTCTGGTTATTTTTAAATTGAATTGTTTTTGTTGTTGGTTTTATGAGTTCTTTATATACTTTGGATATCAACCCCTTGGAGGAAGTATGATATGCAAATCTTCTCCCATTTCAGAGGATATCTTTTAATTTTGATGATAGTTTCTTTTGCTGTACTAAAGCTTTTTAAGTTTGACATATTACTACTTGCTTATTTTGACATTTGTTTCCATTTACAATGGAGTTGAGTTCCCAAAGACACCTTTTAGGCCAATGTCAAGAAGTGTATCACTTATGTTTTCTTCTATACATTTTGTGGTCTCAGAGCTTTCAACTAATTGAATTAATTATTTTTTGTATGTGGTGTTAAGTAGTGACCTAGTTTTAACCTTTTGTGTGTTTCCCCACACACTGTCCTTGCCCATTGAACACTCTTGGTTATTTTTAGACCTAGTAATTTTAAGTTACGCTTATTATCAGGCAGTAGTTGGAAAGGAAGGTAACTTCAAAACTCCTCTTTTCCCTTGGTTTTAAAAAAGCGTTCATTGTATTTAGCAAAGGTGATTTAGTGCTTTGAGTCTAAAATATAGAGGAAATTTAATATTAACTTTTTTCTTGATGTGGAAATTTAAAAAGATGCTTCTAATTAATGTTTATGCTGCTATTGTTGTTTTGTTATCTATGAAATATCTATATAAAAATATATTATTTATACTCTATAATATATATGTAGATATTTTAAAAGGAAACAATGATTTTATATTGGTATATGACAGATAAATTCTTAGGATTTGTATCTGAAACAAGCAAAGGCCAGGTCTTAATTTGTTGCTTGCATGCCCCCAAAGCTGAAAGTTATCTAGAAATATTGATGAGATTACATATGGTTATGACACTTCATTTGAAGTAATTTGTTGATCCTGCTATGGGTAAAATAATGTGGATGACTTGAACTTGAATAGAGCTTTGTCAAATTCTGAAAAATCTACCAGGGTTTACTTCTGAGATGAATATTTATAAATCCAGAATTTTATTGATCCCAGAACTGTGGCATTTTATTTCAGTCTGAGTTAATAGCATATCAATTTATTAAATAAGTTTTAAGTTTAAGGATGTGTAAATTTGTTTTGCAGTCTTAAAGATAGAGTTTATTAGTTAGGCTTTTCCAGAGAAACAGAGCCAAGACGATGCCTGTGTGTATGTATTTACATACATAAAGAGATTTATTATAAAGGTTTAGCTTATGTGATTATGGAGACTGACAAATCCCAAGATCTGCAGCTGAGGAACTAGAAAGTCAGGAGATTGAGATAGTTCTAGTCTGAAAGTGAATAGTTTCAAGAACCAAGAAGACCCAATGGTTCATTTTAAGTGTCTGAAGGCAGGAAAGAATCCATGTCCCATCTCAGGGCAATCGGGAAGGAGGAATTCTCTTTTATTTAGGGGAGAGTCAGTTTTTGTTTTCTTCAGGACTTCAGCTGATTGGATGAGGCCCACCTACATCAAGGAGGGCAATCTGTTTCACTCAGCATACCAGCTTAAATGTTAAACTTACTCAAATACAACTTATAGAAACACTCACAATGTCAGGCCAAATATTTGGTAACATGTGGCCCTACCCTTTGTCACCTTGACACATATAAGCTGCTACTATTTCCTTTTCTTTCTTCTTCTTCTTCTTCTTCTTCTTCTTCTCCTCCTC